>JAQIXT010001002.1:0-20421 GCA_034700445.1 Stenotaenia linearis | reverse complement strand
TTTTGGATATGATGGTTCAGGGTAACTAGGCACTGGTTTTGGATATGATGGTTCAGGGTAACTAGGCACTGGTTTTGGATATGATGGTTCAGGGTAACTAGGCACTGGTTTTGGATATGATGGTTCAGGGTAACTAGGCACTGGTTTTGGATATGATGGTTCAGGGTAACTAGGCACTGGTTTTGCTTGAGGATAACTGGGTTTTGGATAAACAGGTGCAGGTTTTGGGAATGACGGTTCAGGATAGCTAGGTACTGGTTTTGCTGAAGGGTAACTAGGCTCTTCATAACTGGGTTTTGGATAAACAGGTGCTGGCTTTGGATAAAAGATAATTGATGGTCGAGGTGTAGATGGTGGGTGTGCTGGGCGTTGGCTAGGATAACTTGGTTGTCTATAACCATCATCAGGTATGGGCTTATACTCATCCACTTGTGGATACTCTGGTGTAGCAGGTTTAGGTGGTGGATATGCTGGGCGTTGGCTGGGATAACTTGGTTGTCTATAACCATCATCAGGTGTGGGTTTATATTGATCCACTTGTTGATAGTCTGGTTTTGGAGCGGGTGGTGGATTATAGACAACACTAACTGGTTCATCCTCATCACCTGGATATGATGATGACCTGGTTGATTTAGATTTGGATTTGGAAGAAGCAGCCGTTTCAATTTTTTCAATATTATCCTCCAGTTTATCATCTTCTAATTTGACATTGCTCACATCGGAAGACTAAAATAGAAATATTATTTCACGATTGTTTTATTTTTAATGAATTATGATTTATTATTGTTAATTATGAAGGGACTAGAGAGTTAGTGGAGAACAAAACTCCTGTCTTATAATTTATAAAATGTTAATTATAAGTTAGATTTATAGAAAAAGTGTTACGTTATAACAGTTATCATCGAGTTAACGGCAAACGAGGTAATGCATCGCTGCCTTCACGCTGATGATGCACGACAAACCAAAGTCATTAATTACTTCACGGTATTTAGAATTTGAGGTGAAGGTTCGTGTAAATAATACACAGAACTACAAATTAACGATGACGAAAGGGAAAGTAGAAAGAAAACAGAAATGACATTTACCTTCGCAAGACTTAGTTCACACGCGAGTCCTGAATTAAATTTAACAAACACATAATTAAAATAAACAATAAAAAATCCAAAAAAAACATTAATATGCAAATAAATGCAAGTTTACCTAAAATGCAGAACAGCACAATAAAATTCATGGCCGATTTAGACTGTCTGCCAACCCTCTGAGTACTAGCAGAACACTTGGCACTTGGTAGATCCAGTAAAAGACGCGAACTAACGGTTTATGCAACTTACGCTTTTACTTATATAAGATCAGCGAAGGGCGGGCGTGGTTTGCTTCCTTTGTGGACGACTTTTCCTCCGACTGGTGGACTATAAAGTAGGTCAGATGGAATGGTGGGTTCTCCACGCGGACCAGCTTGGAATTGGCCTCCGGCATCCGGAAACGAACTAAAGACGTCTCATTTTTAATTCAGGGTTACATTTAAATTTGAAATTTTTCTCATTTTACTTTATTTTGATCTGTTTTTTGTGGTTGATGTTTAATGATGAATTTGGGGTCATTGATTGCTTATGTTTTATTGTCTTTGTGAGCAATAGGGGGTTTGGTATTGTTTTTGGTTGGGAGGGGGTCCTGGGTCAGTGACTTTTGTTTTTTTTATGTAGATGGGATCTTATTAAGTTGACATGTTTTTGGGTTATGCAAGAATTTTGATTTTGTTTGAGTTTTGTTTGTTCTTTTCACTTTCTTGTTAATGTTTGGTTGGTGAGTTGTTATTGTATTGTTTAGCCTAGTTACATGTTTGGGGTTTAAAGGGGAGTTTGTTTGTTAAGGGGTTTTGTGGGGGAGTTTGAGTTGAAATTGAGTAGAAAGTGAAGACAATTTATTATAATATTCTAGGAATTAGATGGAAAATGAGGAGAACTTGCAAGAAATTAAGGAAGAATGCAGAAATTCAATCAACTTTTGCAAGAAATTGATGAAATTAAGTAAAATTACAAAAATGTTACATAAAAAATCAGAAATTTAGTAGAAATTCCAGAAATTCAAGTTAAAAAATTACAGAAACTCATTAGAAATTACCTAATTTCAATTAAAATTCATAAAAGCTAAAAGTTAAAGTGAAAACTAAGAGGTGTCCTCTTTAACCAAAACTAAGGTATGTATTTAGGAGAAGGGGGTAACGAATCAAATGTGGGATAACAGGATTTATGGGGTCTTGTATGTTAATAAGAACAACACATGGACAAAAAAATTAAAATTAAAAAAAAAAAACCAACAAAAAAAACCACTTAACAACATTTTAATTTTTTACTTAATTTTACTTATTCAGAAGGAATTTTCCTAACAACGACCTTAAGAAATGTAAATTTCAAAACACAACACCATTTTAGGAACATGTGAAGACAGAATAAAGATTTTTTGGGTTTTTATGTAACTCAAGGATATTTAACTCAAAAACAACTTATTTTAACAAAATTTCACTTAATGTCACAATATTATAATTAAATATAACATTTTGCAACAAAATACTTAAATATTCAATAGGATTGTTGAAATTAAAGAAAAAAACTTTGGGAATTAGGTAATTGGCACAAAAGCTAACTCGAAGTGTTTGTTTTGCCGATTTATGCATTTATTTATTTATTTAAATCGTTGTTTTGTCGCTTTGGGTGTTTGGTTAACAAGTGGTCATAAGCCTTTACCAATATCGATGAAATAGGTGTGGTGTGTTCTATTTAGTTAAATTTAAAGGTGAAGGTTGTTGTTTAATACGATTGGTGCACATGACCCAATAACCCTTGGTGTGGAGACACGAGATTGTGTTCTAATTGGTTTGTTTTGTTGCTAATTGGTTCTATCGATATACGAGACGGAGAAATTTTCTTTTTGTCAGAGTTATTAATTTTTTGTTTCGAAATGGTATTCGGAGTTCAGTAACATAGGTTTGGTTGGACCGAAAGAAAGCGATTTAATTTTTTTTTTTTTTTTTTTTAAAAAGAGAAATGGATATTTTGGATTTTTTTTTTAAATATTGAAAAATGATGATGCCATATGCCACAATTACATAGTTTATACACATTCTAGTCCTCGTGGTTGCTAGTAACAGATTCATAACTTATAAGCGGTGGTCTATTTAATGTCGGAAAGTGTAGTGTCATGTAAATCAATTGAAAATTTAGGAAATGCATTTTAATTTAATTGTTTTGAAATCATTGTTTAAAATGATTGACATTTTGATTTTTTTTTTTAAATTTTATATTGAAAGTGTGTATTGGAAAATATGGTTTTTCGATTTTTTTTCCCAATCAATTTTCGACATTTTGGTTTTTAATATCTTTGAATTTTTTCGACATCTTGATTTTGATATTGTCGACAAAGATCATTGAACATTCTGATTTCTTTTTAGTTTTCTTTATTTTCAATTAACCATCTTATAATAACATCTTGTAAGTCTTAGTTGCATCAATTTAAGATTACCACACATTAACAACATAGAATCAACTTTCAACTGTTAAAGTTGAAGTTGCAATTACCTCTACATTACAATGTCATTACACTCAAAACCTTCCATTCCATATACACAAGCGAGTTCCACTTTCACATCCCATTCGAACCACAGCTATTTACAAAACCATTAAAAAAAATAAAAATAAAAATAATATCACTAACAATTTCACATCTCCAAAACCCGTTTATGTTAATAACCAACCACAAAAAAAAAAACCTCAACTTCCAACACGGAATCGTTGGTGAATCACAGCGACGAGAAGTTTCGACCACCCGCTGTAAATCACAAAAGACTTATTGAGGTCAATTGTACTTTAACCCTAACCATTTTCCCCTTTAATCGCAAGTAGGGGTATTGTACAAAAAGTAGGGTAAAACTTTCTAAGGCGCTTACGACTTCGGAGAAACGATAAAAGAGAAATTGGGGTGGGATATTAATATAAAAGGATGTAAGAAATGAAGTTATGACGTGGAAATATGCGACATTATTGTGGAATCCGAAGTAAAACAGGTTTGTGGAGCTGCTTCCGTTTTTATTTGTATCAACTTAGGCCAGTGTCCGATAAAATAACAACTTAAACTGCGGTTAAAGAAAAATTTAGATTTCATTTTCCTCGTAATGATTTGTAAATGTTTTATAAGAAAAAGAATTGGAGCAGTTGTGAAATGAAGGATTTTAATGAAATTTTTTTTTGAAGTTTATAAATGGATTTGTTTTTTTGTGGGTTAATGATTAAGTGAAAGTAATTGAGGTAAATGTTATAAAGTTGTTAGTTTTTTTTTTTAATTTGGGAAGTTTTAGGTTTTAGCTGCAGATGGCAGGATGTGTTGGAGGTTTAAAGCGAAATTGGAATATGGAACCTCAGTATAATGAACTCAATAGATGCTTATGTTAAAGAATTGGTTATAAGGGGGTTAATTTAAAATTTTTAATTTATTCGTTTTAGTAAGGTTATAAAAAGATAGTGAATTAGTTGGTAATTGCCATGAATTATGATTTGTTGGTGATTTGGGTGTAGACAAGTGAAGGTCGTTGTATTTGATATTTTTGCTGCTAGACGAGGTTTTGTTTCATTTCCATAAAAAGTGTATTTTTTATTTTTTATTTTCGAAATCGATAGTATGGTAAAAGTTTATTGACATCAGTGTCGAATAAAGAAAAAGTAATTGAACTGTAGAGACAGTTAAGGCAACTTAAATGTATGTGATGTTTAAAAAATATGACTTATGAAATGATTGAAGTAATTTTAGTTAAAGTCTGGCAAAACTTCATTATAGTCAATTTGTAGCAATATTTAATGTTGAATTAACATTAAACATTTTATATTGACATTATGCAATAATTATTGAAAACAATCAAAATTAAGTGCCAAAATGTTTAAATTTTATAAATGTAAAAAGACAATTTTAATCAAAACTATCAGAAAATGTGATTTTTGAAATCAGGTGATACAAAAGTAGTAGCAAGTGTGAGGAAAGGTTGCAAACTCACAAGACCAACTCTGATGCCCAAAACTGACATCTTCAAAACTTGTTTTGAAAATAGCAAAGTAGTTGTAATTTCATTTTTTTCCATTTCTTTATGATCCATCTTCATTTTACATAGCCATAAATACATAGTTTTGCCTTTTTAAGCAAATCACATCACTTATACAGGTCAAGTAGGGATTTAATCTTAAGTAATCTTTTCTTTATGGTGTGGTGTTGTGTATAATAATAATAAGTTACAAAAGCAGGTAAATAAAGAAATGAAAATAGTAAGATTTAATTTTTCTCCAAATCATTAAAAATGTCATAAAAATGATTTAATTTTGTAAAAAATGATATTAAAGTTCCACTTTTCCACTACAGATGTCCTCTTTAGAGGAAGTTGAAGAAGGTTAACATTCAGTTTCATTATTGACAGTTTGCTTGATTTATGAGTTGATCTGTCATGAAACTAGATTTTATCAAAATGGAGCATGTTATGTAGTGAAGAGTCTGAAGACTACAATAATGGTAATAACTATGATTTTCTCCCTAATGCTTGTACAGTTGAGAGTTCAGTGAGTACAGCATGGGAGTACGATCACAGTCGACGTTGAACCACCAATCACAAACGAAGTACTGTTGATTGAAGATCGTTCCGTTTGGGCAGAGAAAACTATCGTGGCGGCCGTCGGATTGACAGACATGAATCACCTAAAATTATTTTAAAAGATTATTCATGGAATAAAGTATAATCTCCATTAATAAATAAATGACCAAAACATTGACGTCTAAAATGCCGATAAATGGAACACTCCAAAAGCAAATGCCGAACAATATTTTGTTCATTGTATTGAGGTTCAGAATCTAGATGAGTTAAAACAATGTGATTACTTGGCATCTAGTTTCCACGTCGCCGTAATACCCGGGAAATTGATGTTCGCTGCACCGGAAACTCGTCTCGGGAACGCTCGAATACTTCGGAAACAAATCCGACATTGAATTTAGCGCTGCACTTCCTCGATGCCCAACTTCCTTCACAACCTCCTTCTCGATCGGTAATCCGTGAGGTCGGATTCGAGGGCCATGGCCAAAAGATGCACTTTGCATCATGGGTTTATTTCGTGCGCCGAACAAAACCTGCGAAGACGAACTCTGACCCCTGACCCCGAAGTGTTGCATGGCGTCGTTTGTTATGGATGAGCTGGTTGCAATGAGGCCAGCAGGTGGGGGGAGAAAGCTGAGTGGAACACCGACGGGCATTCCGACTAAAATAACTTGGTGAGTGTCCGGTTTGCGGAGTTTTGGTTGTTTCTTCTTGAGAGATGGTGGCTTGATTGATGTGAAGACATCCGGGTCTTTGAACTGGTCGAAAGTTGTTTGAGGGGAAAGTGAAACTGATTTTTCTGTATAAATCATTGGGCGGTTTGGGTAGAAGATTTGACGGGAATTCTGGGGAAAAAATTGATTTTTTTGGTTTCTAGATTTTTGTTCGACAGTTTTTTTATGATAAGAAAACAAACTTACTCTTATTATTGAATTATTTGTTGTTCTCCACATTCCTGTTGAAATAAATAGAACTATTAGGTTTGTAAAGAGAATTTATTGATTTATTTACCTGACAGAAGTATGAAAAGGAGTATTAGTGTTGTTGAAGTCATAGCTATGAATAGGTGTGTTTTTGTTTATAGAAAACTGTAAAGAAAGAAGTTATTTATTGATTTGGGTTTGGCTTCACTGCGTAACAAGTTAAATTAATTTCTCTTTTTTAAATTTCTAAATTTCTAAAATTATTTCCGCAATCTTTGAGCATACAATTAGAAATTTATAGATTTTTCTTCTTTTTTAATATCAGCTTTTGTAGTTCATAATTGCAAGTGGCCCTTTTTTATGGACTGATCGTGCGGGATTGCGGTATCACGTAGAAAAATCATTAAAAATCCAAAAAAGGGATACGAAATTGAAAAATAACATTATATCACTTTTATAAATACTTTTATAAGTGAAATTAATAAAAGGAAATTTAAAAAAAATTAATTTTATATTTTCAACTTATAAAAATAACCAAAATTCAAATCAATTTATAAAACAATTAACAAATCATTTAAAACTCAGTTTCTCCCAAAATTTAACTGGTTAGGCTTTCCTACCTTGCAAATTTAATCTCGATGATTGAATCAATCAGGCGGATGACGCGCAATGACAAACCCCGTAGAAAAACATGAAGTGATCATCCCGGAGTAAAAGTGGCATAAAAAGGGTTAAGATCGATTTTTTGGGTTTATATATGGAGAAAATAGGTGGGGCCAACGGGGCGGAGATTTTTTCACTTTCTCTGTGCCAGAAATCAGGTTAACTCACTTTTGATGCTGTCAATCATTGTTATTAAGTGCGCACGTGCCATAATTGGCCTCAAACATCAGACCAAAATTGGCGTATAGGAATTTATTTATTTGATAACAAGTTTACAAAGAGATGAATAAAATTCCGTTTTAATTTGCAGGTGCGACATGAACGAGTTTGGTCATCTTTGAATGGAGTTTTGCAGTGAAGTCGACTTTTTAAAGGTAAGTTGTCTGTTTTGTTGTGTTTGTTTGTGGGAGAATTTGATGCGGTAAATAGAGTGTGACCTAAAAGGTTTTATTTATCACTGGATATTATCATTAATAATTTTTAATGTGCGATGACAGGTTGGTTTGTTTGGTCATGTGACTAGAATGTTGAATGAAGGGAAACGAGTGGGAGTTTTTGTATTTCATGAGTTTAGTTGTAATTAATGTTTCTAAAGAAATAATCACTGGGAAAAAAATTGATTTACAAATTGTAAAACTATTAAATTTGTTGTAAAAGCAACTCTGCGTTACATTTACGTATTAAAACCACTTTAAATAGCTTTTGTAAATTGTGGTTTTACAAGTGTTCGTTGACTTAAATAAATTTAATTACGCAAGTTTTTGTAAATCTATTTGTTTTTTCCAGTGAATGATAGTTTAAAAACAGAAAAAAAATAGAAAAACGTATTTTATTTTAGGTTAATGTATCGTTTAGCTACAAAAAGCAACAAAAAATTACAGAAAACATGAGTTATGCAATTTCCAGATGGTCAGGTCCGATGCACAACTAGTAACTTGTAATCATTTTCACGCTCGACTTGATTCGAGATGTGAATCAACACAACCAAGCGTGCTGTTGACATGATTCGCGTAATCTGACTCGTGATTTAACGTGTCCAAGGGTGTGGATCTAAACCTTATTTCCTCTTATCTACAACGACGCTCTGTTGCTGTGATCGTAAAAGCTCACGGCGTTTGACCTTAACATTAACAATTTAAAAAAACATTAAAAAATGGCACCATTTCGTACGTTAAAACAATTTTCCAGAAATCGTTGCCCAAGTAGAAAATATATTTAAAAATATATATAAAATATTAAAAAATTATAATCCAGCCAGCAGATTTTACAAAACCATAAATATTTTCACTCAAATCCAAAATGGCTGAATTTTGTAATTATAAAAAAAAATTATTATAAAAATATTAGCTTTTGTGAATCTGATTTCTATATTCGTGAATGTGACTTCTTCCGGTCGGGACAATCAAACTTCGAGCTGTGACGCCGTTTTTGTTGCTGCTAATTAAAAGTTGGCTTTTCTGCAACTCGGTGGTGTGTGCGGGTAAAAGTGCATCGCGTAAAATGTTGCTTTTTCTCTTTTCCTGGCGATTCATTTGGGATAGTTGTGGATGTAAGTTTGAGTTGAGGTGGAAATAGTAAGGAGATTTTTCGCATTCGACGTTGTACCACCAGTCGCAGAAGAAATGTTTTTGGTTGAAAATCGTTCCGTTCGGACATAAGTAACTCTCTTGTTTACCTTCGTCTTTGCAGTAATGCCAAACCTAGAATAAAATTAAATATTAATATAAATTTCATGTTTTGTAAAGTCAAACCTCGCTATAACGAAGAAATTTACAACCAATGTCAAAACTCGTTACAACAAATTGATCTGTTTGGTTGTAAACACTTCGTTAAAGAGGGGTTTGATAGTAATTCAAGAAATCCGTGTGTAGTATACTTTGCATTTCGTGTCTACGTCCGCGTAAAATCCCTGCAGTTTATTCTTACACTGAAATTTGATCTCTTCTGGCGTTTCGACCGGATAATCAATCCCAGCAGTGCCAGGGACGACGTAACCACCACTTCCGTGGTCATTCACGGTCACTTTCGGTCTTTGGTGGACCTTTCCACCCGAAACCAAACCCTTTTTGGCCAAAATCTCGTACGCACTCGTGAATTTCAAATCCGACGACACGCTGGGATAAATCGGTTTCGACAGAAAACTCAAATTGTCTTCCAACTTCGAACTCGATCGCCCTCGATTCGGCTTCACCGCAATGTTCTTCAAAATACTTTCGGCAGTTGTCTGCAAACGGCTCCGTCCTTTTTGACGCCGATTCAAAGACTTCGGGTGAATCGGGTACTTCTCGTGGTCCTCCATCACTTCAGACGGGTCCACTAACTTGACTTGGGTCGACGAACTCAATTCTTTGCGGCTGTGTGGGGGTGGGTGAAGAATAAACGTCTGGTGATGTCCTTTGTGGGTCTCTGGAGGCGGCGGGTCTTCGTGTTCTTCGTCCGCGCTGTCCGACGGATAGTTGGGTTTCGGGGTGACCTGATGGACGTGTTGGTGGTGCTCCACGTGCAGATGGACGTCCGGGGGTTTGTTTTCCGCGAAGTCCGGTTCTTCGATTTGCGAGTGGACATCGTTGAAGATCGGTTCTGCAACTAACACAACTGGTATCTCGATCGGACGGGGTGAGGAGTGAGAAAAGTGGGGGTCAGAGTGCCTGCCGAAGTGGTGGGGTGCGGGTGTTGAGTGGAAGTTGAAGGATTGCGAAACGTGCACGTGGCCGTTGATGTCTGGGTGTGGGAACATTTCGTGGGGGTCGGGGAATGGGATGTGAGGGTGAGGTGGGATATGATCATGGTGATGTGGGGGTAAATGCATTTCTTGGTGTTCCTCAGGGGAGAAGTTGATTTCATGATGTTCTGGAAGTGTGGGTAAATGCATTTCTTCGTGTTCTTCAGGGGGGAAGTTTAATTCGTGATGTTCTGGGGGTATGGGTTGGTGATCTAAATTGATTTGAGGGTGTTGTTGGGGTAAGTGCATTTCTTGGTGCTTTTCAGGAGAGAAGCTGATTTCGTGATCTGGGGGTGTGTGTTCGTGATTTAAATCGATTTGAGGGTGCTGTGGGTGTAATTGGATTTGTTGGTGTTGTTGAAAATGTGATTGTAATTGATGATCTAGGGGTAATTGATGATGTTCTGGAGGTAATTGATGATGTTCTGGGGTTAATTGATGATGTTCTGGGGTTAATTGATGATGTTCTGGGGTTAATTGATGATTTTCTGGGGGTAATTGATGGTGTTCTGGGGGTAATTGATGGTGTTGTGGGGGTAATTGGATGGGTTCTTGCTCTTCTAGATGAAGTTGAATTTCATCATGTTGTTGATGATGTTGTTGTAGTAAGTGTTGGTGATGCTGAGGTCGCAATTGGATTTGTTGATGTTCAAAATGTGATTGTAATTCTTGTTGATGTTCTGGAGGTAATTCCATGGGTTCTTGGTGTTCAAGATGGAGTTGAATTTCATCGTGTTCTTCTTGATGTTGTGGTAAGTGAATTTCTTGTTGGTGCTCAAATTGGATTTGTTGGTGATGTTGAGGTTGTAAATGAATCTCTTGTGATTGGTGTTGCTGTTGGTGTTGAGAAGGTACGTGCATTTGTTGATGTTCTGGAGATAAGTGGATCTCTTGATGTTGTTGTTGTTGGTGATGTTGGTTTTGAGGAAATATGTGGATTTCTTGATGTTGGTGATGTGCGTGATCAGGAGACAAATGTATCTCTTGATGTTCTTGTTGGTGTTGTTGTTGAGGAGATATGTGGATTTCCTGAAATTGGTGATCAGGAGGGAAATGTATCTCTTGATGTTGTTGTTGCTGGTGGTGGTTTTGGT
This sequence comes from Stenotaenia linearis, assembly GCA_034700445.1. Lineage (NCBI taxonomy): Eukaryota > Metazoa > Arthropoda > Chilopoda > Geophilomorpha > Geophilidae > Stenotaenia > Stenotaenia linearis. The sequence goes on along the minus strand of JAQIXT010001002.1, from coordinate 9,396 downwards.
GATCAGGAGCCACATGAATCTCTTGATGTTGTTGTTGGTGGTGTTGGTGTTGAGGAGATATGTGGATTTCTTGATGTTGTTGTTGGTGGTGGTGGTGTTGGTGATCAGGAGCCACATGAATCTCTTGATGTTGTTGGTGGTGGTGTTGGTGTTGAGGAGATATGTGGATTTCTTGATGTTGGTGATCAGGAGATAAATGTATCTCTTGATGTTGTTGATGTTGTTGGTGGTGTTGGTGATCAGGAGACAAGTGAATCTCTTGATGTTGTTGGTGGTGGTGATGATTTTGTTGGGGAGATGTGTGGATTTCTTGATGTTGGTGATCAGGAGACAAATGCATCTGTTGATGTTGATTTTTAGGAGGTGAATTGACCTCTTCGTGTTGAGGAATTAATTGAAGTTGATGATTTTCGTGTGATAATTGGTGTTGTTGGTGGTGTTCTTGATGCAGTTGAATCTCTGGTAATTCAAGAGGTAAATGAAATTGTTGATGTTGGTGAATCTGTTGATGTCCAACAGGCAAGCGGAATTGTTTAGAGGGTAAATGCATTTCAGGAAGTAATTGGATTTGTTGATGTTCAGGAAATAAATGTATTTCTTGATGATGTTCAGGAAGTAAGTGATTTTGTTGATGATTTTCAGGGGGTAATTCGATTTGTTTATGACTATCGGATGGGTGAACAGGAATTAATTGTACTTCTTGATGCTCTAAGAATGGGACTTTGACTTCCTGTTGCACGTCCTTTTCAAATTCTGAGAGTTTTTGATCATTCTCTTGATGTACCAACTCTATCGATGCAGGATGCAATGTATTAACTTCATTTTGCATGGGAGAAACAGGTTCCGTAGACTCGCTTACTTCATGCTGCTGCAATAAGTGTATTTCAAAATTGCTTTCGTGAGGTGGATCGAACGGAACAATTTTGATCAAGGGCCCAAACTCAGATTCAGGCAATTTTACATGTTCTGGAGGATTTTCATTCGGTTTGAGCATCTCCATTTCATGTTCCACTTCTGGCTTTTTACCCTCATGCTCTTCATTTGGACGTAATGGGTGGGGTTGATGGTGTGGAAGTGGTTTTTCGTGTTCGTGAGGAAGGAAATGATGCATCTCCATTTCATGATGAGGGGGTGAATGTGGGGGTCTGTGAGGGGATGGTATGTGATGCATATCGTGCAGATGAGGGGGTTCGTGCTTTAAAGGAGGGGGATGGTGCTCTGGACGATCGTGAGAAAAGGGTTCATGCAAGTGGCCGTCAGGAATATGCTCATGTTGTTCCTGATGATGCAAAGGAGGTGAATGTTCAAAAGGAGAGTGCATAACTAGAAGAGATGGTGTTTAAACAAGATATAGAACCCGGTAGAAATAAGGAGAATAAGAAAGAAAATGACAATAGTTATTGATTAAAGGGTTACTTACTTTGGATGCTAGGATGACCTTCTGGTTCGTGATGCATTGGTGGTCCTCTAGGCTTGTGGTGGGGTCTTCTGGGTCTTTTGTGGGGAGGTCTTCTTGGTGGTCCATGGTGTGGTGGGCCATGATGATTATCTGGATGCTCTTTTGGATGATGTGGTGGTGGTCTGTGGGGTTGTCTATGGTCTTCTGGATGATGAGGTGGAGGTCTATGTGGTTCTTCTGGATGATGAGGTGGTGGTCTGTGATTTTCTGGATGATGAGGTGGAGGTCTGTGTGCTTCTTCTGGATGATGTGGTTTGTGAGGTTCTTCTGGATCGTGGGGTGGAGGTCTTTGATGCTCTTCTGGTATATGAGGTTCTTCTGGACGATGAGGTGGTGGTCTGTGATCTTCTGGATGATGAGGTGGTGGTCTGTGATCTTCTGGATGATGAAATGGTGGTCTGTGGTCTTCTGGATGATGAGGTGGTCTATGAGGTTCATCTGGATGATGAGGTGGTCTATGAGGTTCTTCTGAATGGTGAGGTGGAGGTCTTTGATGTTCTTCTGGATGATCATGCGGGCTATGGTCTTCAGGATGATGAAATTGTTGATGATTTTCTGGATGATGCATTGGCTCATCGTGCTCTTCCTGCAAATGATGTGGCTCCCTTTCAGGCCCGTGATGTTTACGAGGTTTATCCGGAAGTAGCAGAGAATCAATATCATCTTCCTCATGTTGAGGGGGATGACGAGGCATTTCGTGATGATCCATTCCGCGTGGATGATCAGAAGCCATCATGTGTGGAGGCATCGAATGTTCTTCATGAATTGGAGGTCTCAGAGGAGGTCTGTATTCTGGGATTGGTTTTGCAAAGTATTTTTTTGGACGAGATTCTTCGTACGGAGTGGGGTATTTGGGTCCCATGTGTTGATAATTTCGAATGGGTGTTCTGATTTGATTGTATCCAAAAACCTTCCATTGATGATTCTCGGCAGGGAATGGGGGTTTACTGGCTGTTGGAAAGGATTCATGGTGTCCTTGAGGTTCCTCAATGTGTGGAGAAAAGGGAGATTTAACAGGAACTAAGTCATATTCATTGCCATGAATTGGCTCTGGATGCATTTGAAGATGTTCTTCGTGACTTTCTTCCATTGGCCCGTGATGGGGATGAGGTCCCTCTTCAGGGTGATCTTTGGGAAACTTTTCAAGTTCATGTTCTGGTGGATGGTGCATGGGATGTGGCTCATGTTCTGGTGGATGGTGCATGAGATGAGGCTCGTGTTCTGGTGGTTTATGCATGGGATGGGGCTCGGGTTCCATTGGATGATCATTGGGAATGTGTTCTGGCTCGTGTTCTGGTGGTTTGTGCATGTGGTGGGGCTCAGGCTTCATTAGATGTTCCATTTCAATTGGCATTGGTTTGGCGTCAAAGTGTTCCAGTTCCCAATGTGAAACTTGTTGCACGTCAGGATGTGGGGCTGGACTCAAGTGAGGGTGTTCTTCGAGATGTGGACCTGGACCCACATGAATGTAGTCTTTATGATGTGGATCGTGACCCATATGGGGTCCTTCTTCGTGATGTGGTTTTGGTTTTTCATCATGATGGGGTCCTGGGCCCTTGTGGGGCATCTGTTCGTGATGCGGCCCTCCATACGGTGGTTCTTGGTGATAGCCCATATGATGGGGCCCCATGTAATGAAATCCCATATGATGAGGCCCATACAGAGGTGGATACCTCATCATATGATACGGATGTGCATCAAACGGCTGCAAATGCGGTTCGTAATGCTGATGCATTGGCAATGCTTCCATGTGCGAAGAAAAAGCCGGTTTGTGCGGCACCATATGCAACGCATGCGAAGGCGGGTTTTTCACAACCGCAGGTCTCATTTTAGAACCAGCTTTCTCATACTTTGGCGGCCTTTTATTAATTTTTGGATAATAATAATCTTCCGGAGGCCGGTAAATCGGTGGCGGTCCAGGATATCTCATGGGATGCGGTCCCGGGTACATCGCCGACTGCATCATCGCGGGTTCTGGGTACTTGGGACCCTGCATGTGGGGTGGAGGTTTCTTGTCGTCGTACAGAAGAGCTATTATTGTGTGGTGGACCGTTTTTCGTTTATGTTTTGGGCGCGGTCTGGAGTGGTGATTGTAATGATGCGGCGGCATGTAAATCATGCGGTCTTTTTTTATGTCCGGAACGCCGTTGCGGAGTCGGATCGCTGTAGGGTTTGCGTGCGTGACCCAATTGAAACCCGTTAGGACTAATGAATGCATTGAAAAATGAAAGAAAAGAAAAATAATTATACTAAAGGTAGGTATGGTATCGAGGTCAGTTCTGCCCACTTTTAATCGGCAATGACCACGACAATAAAAAGCTTCGAAGGTCATGGTTGGGGTTGCTGGAATTGGAGGAAGGAATGTGAAGTTGTTTTAATGTTTGTTGGTTTTTAACCTTTGTGATAATTTTGGTGGGATTTATAAGGAAATTGGAAAATGGAGTTTGAATTTGAATTAAGTGCGTGCAAAATGGTTGATTGGCTGTTAGGGGAATTGAGATCTTGACCTTGTTGTAGGTTAAGATGCAGGATTGATTTTTTTGTAAAGGAAATTGGTTTTTTTAGTTTTGAATGATACTGGAATTTGTAATGTTGAATTATATTGGATTTTATATATTTATTTTGCAAAGTCACACTCGTAAAGTTAGCAAATTTAGATTTTAAATTAAAAATCTTTAAAAACCGATAAAAATTTGGTGGGTTTTGCACTTTTGAGCAACTAATTTTTAATTTTTAATATTAACAGATACTTTTGTGTTTTAAATTTTAGCATTTTTAATTTACAAAATTTTGACTTTTAAGCAAACAAATCATACCAAAAAGATAAAATCTTTTGGTAAGTTTGTAAGTTTAAATTACAATTTATTAGGACTCTTTCAACAACAACTTACATTGCACACAAATTTAAATACAGTATTTCTTCAAATAAACTCTGCAGACTTATTGTAAATCTCACAAAACGATTGTTTACACAGTTAATTTTCCAATAAACTTTGCGAATCCTTGCATAAAACTAACTTCTTTGAATCATATTAACGTCACAAAACATTAAAATGATTTAAATAAATATAGAATTATAAATTTAACAGCCGCAAAAAGCATTAAATATTAACATTTACGCTCGCAAAGGTTGCTAGAATGATGTAGAAAAGTTATTCTATAGTTAAAAGTAACATTTTCAAATCCAGACTCACATACGACGATCACGAGCCCTCTCCATCGGCGTATCATCTGCATGGCTCACTTCACTGCAACGCTCAACTCAAATGCTTAGTATCCTAGCTAGGCCTTACTCGTCCAGACCTTGTTTACTCTCAGTACTTAAAAAAATCGTTGCATCCTTTCATGCCCCTTCTTTATATACAGTGTGGACAAGTGTGGCCGAAAAGGGGCGTAGGCCATTTGGGACGACCGTCAATGACGTAAAAGTAGGTTACAAGTAGCCAGGCGTTTCCAACTGGAACATATTAGTATATGGCTGCTAAAACAGGTGAACCATGCAAGAAAAAAAATTGAAAATCTCACCTTGACAGCTCTCGGCAAGATCAAGTTCGGATTTTTAATTTTTTTAAAAATTTGCTGCGGTGTTTGAAGGGTTAAACGGGTTTATGATTGAACCACACCTTTGTGAGTTAAAAGATTTAATGAAAGGTCAGGTTTGTTTGTTGAGTTTGAGGTTTGATTTGAAGTTTGTTTTGGTTTTTGGTTGTGATTATTTGGTCTGTTAAGCTGTGAATCCTAAATTATGGAAATGTTGATGATATAATGGAGTTGTAATGATGTTTTTTAATCCGGATTATAATTGCGACACCCAATTACCTAGATATGAGTTTTTTGTTTGTTGTTTTGGTTTTGTGAATAATTTAGATTTAGAGTTTAAAGGTGTTTTTGATGTTTGGGACTATAATTTTAAGTGTTTTTGATTTTATAAGATATTTCATTCCTATATTTTCAGTTTTACCTATAAAGCTTTAATAAGCGATTAATGAAATATCTAATAAAATTCATTTGAAGCGAGAGGTTTATTAGTTGGATGTCATGTTTGTTTCTACGTGGGTAGCCATTTAAGTCAAACTTGTAACGGCGAACGTGTGGCGCATCTACACGTTTTACGAACGTGTGAGCCACACGTTACGTTACAAGTTCATCAGAAAGGGCCAGTTGAATCTCTCTATCGCATACATAAGCAAGATTATTGGTTATTTAATCTCCTGTCAGTATATTACATTTATTTTGTCCTAATTAAAAAAAATTTTGTTGACTTTAAATTTGAGTACCGAGAAATTTTCATTTAAATAAGGCCAAATTATGCAAATAATTCGACTTGTTTTTAGAGGATCGCACAAACAGATACACGATCTTAAGAGAGAATTGCATGCGCTAGATCTAGTTAGATTTGAAGGTCACTCTTTTTCGGCCTCGAAATTTATACGAAAAACTCACCATGAATAATTTGAGGTAATAACAAACAAATATTTTTTTAGATAAAAAATTTTATTTTAGAAAATATTATATTATATAAAAATACAATGAAAATAAATATAGTAATAATGTAATAATAAGCTGCCACTTGTTGGCTATAATTATCCAATTGTATGCATTTTTTTGCATTTTTTGATTTTTTTTGAAAATTTTTTTATTGAGGTTTCCTGTACGAAATTTGATTTTGTGTTTCTTCTTCCTGAGCCACTGAACTGTGAGGTCTGATGTGGCCGTCTCGGTATAAGTTAGAGTTTAGTGGATAGAAGTGGTGGGAGGATTCGCAGTCGACGTTGTACCACCAATCGCAGACGAAGTATTTTTGATTAAAGATGGTGCCGTTTGGACAGAGGAAACTGTCGTGGCGGCCGTCGAGTTGACAGTAGTGCCACACCTGGAAGAAGAGGTTTGATGAGTTTGAGGTGGGAATTTGGGGTTTTTATGAAATTTGGTTCAAGTTAAGTAAAGAAGTCATTAAAAATTGTTGATTATTTAATAATTTTAGCAAAACAAGTTCGATTTTTGGTCATTTCGCACCCAAAAAGGTTATTTGTACAAAGAAATTAAGGTTTTTGATTGAAGTTTGATCAAATATTGTTGAATTCAAGAAAACTTTTATCAATTAAGTCAATTTTGCTTAATTTTTGATTGAAGTTTTAATCCAAAATTATATTTGTGGCCTAAAATCATTGATTATCCAAAGAAATCATTAAAAATTATTGAATTTCTAAGCATTTTAGCTCTAGAACTTTAATTTTTGATAAATTTCAATCCAAAAATCATTTAACAATTCGAATAATTCACATCTTCAAAACTTACACTTTAACCAATTTAACTTTAACTAATTTCACACACATCAACTCGCATCTTAACCATCCATCAAACCACTACCTACACCACACCTACCACCCAAATAAAGGTTAAAAACATTAATTGACACCTCGCAACAATATATCTTACAAACCAAAGAGTAATTGACACAAATCCACCAAATTATTCAGCTTTTCCTGCATGCAACTGCACGTTCTACTCGAATAATTGCGCAATAACTTAATTTAAGGTCGCGAAAGGGTTGTTTTACTACTTACTTGACACGCCGAGTGCATGTCCGCATAGAATCCTGGGTAATTAGCGTCGCACTGGAAATCGGTTCTCGGAATCAGAGTAAACACTGGATAATCCTTTCCCGGAACCCCAGGAATCGAGTGACTCAAGTCGAGGTCTTCGTCCGGGTAGGGGTACTGAGGGGGTGTTGGTTTTTGTGGGGGGAATGGGAATTGTGGTCTTTGTGGGGGAAGCGGGAATTGGGGTTCGACTGGTTTTTGTGGGGGGTGGGGGAATTGGGGGATGACGTGGGGTCGTTGTGGGGGTTGGGGGATGACGTGGGGTCGTTGTGGGGGTTGGGGGAAGTGAGGTTGGATTGTGGGTTCTGGTGGAGGGAATTGTGGGAAAAAGTCGGGTTTGTGAGGGATTTGGGGGAGAAATTCGGGTTTTTGTGGGGGAAATTGAGGTTTTGTTGTAAAGGGTTGTGGGTGGGGGTGTGGGAAAGGTTGTTGGGGGAAAAGTATTGGGTTTTCTGGTTGGGGATAGATTGGTTTTAGGGGTTTGAGTGGTGGATATGGAAACTGAGTTTGGTATTGGGGCGTTGGTCGGATCTCATCGACCTGGTGAAAGGGTTGAGGAAAACCGGGGTGAATAAGATTTTGAGGAATTTTAGGGCGTGGGGCCGAGACGGGTCGAATTACGGGTCGATCGACAACCGGCAATCGCAACGGACGTTCGGTTTGCACCAAATAACTCGGTACATCACTCGGAGTCACCAACGGATGAACAACTTTAAGCCTTTTGGGCTCGTGGACCCCGTAAGACGACGTCGTCTTACCAGGAAAAGACACAAAATCATCGACATCTTCGTCGGGATATTCAATCGACCTCCCTTCCTTCTAAAATCAACAATTTCATAAACAAAAGGGTTAAAACAGTAAAATAAAAGAAAACACTAAACTTACCTTCTTATCTTCTCCCGTCACCACAGCAACGATCAACAACAAAACGAATTTCGCAGCCAAACTCATGTTGCGAACTGCAAAGTGAAACTTGTGCCCAAACTTCTCACAATTCTCTTATTTATACTGTTTGTTGTATGTCACAATGTCGTCATCAACTCTTACTGCTCGAAAAAAGTGGGTTACCGGAGAAAGGTGAGGCAAATGCCTCCCACCCATGGAAGGGTGGCGATGATTGGGTGTCTTCACTGCAGGATACGGATGCAGAGAAGTTTGATTGCTTTTCTCGTGTTTTTTTGTTTAGTGTCGTCTTTTAGGATATCCGGGCAGTTTGATGTGATTTTGTAATTCTGTGGGTTTGTATTGAAGGGTAATTGAAAGAGAAAGTTTTTGAATTTAGTTTGGTTTATGTAATAATAATAAAATATATGTAAATTGGTTTTTGGTAGCGCCTTTGTGCGAGCGCTTTGTTTTCTTTTTTATTGCTTTTTAGAGTAGGTGTGTTGAATGTGATTTTTGAATTTATACAAATGGGTTTTTATTATTGTTATTAAGTTTTTTGGTATTTAGGATATGTAAATTTTCGGGTTTTTTCGTTTTTCTTGATTTTTTTCTGTTTTATGAGATCGAAGTGATTGTATCGAGGTTAATTTTAATTTAGATTAAGTGCTATTAAGTTGTTGATGACATTGCGTTTTGAGTTTTTATATTAAGAGGTCAATTTTTATTTTATTTTTTTTTTTTGGATTTTGAACTTGAATTATTTTTTATTATTATTTTTTAAATTTAGTTTTGATTGCTCAATGAGGATATGTTTGGTTATGTAAAGATTGTTGTTGACAATGTTTATGCTTGGTTTGTTGTGGTTGTATTGTTAGACAAATAATTGTGATCTAGATTATTATGTATGAAGTATGTTGAGTGATTGTACTTCATTTCCTGTTAGGATTTTAATTTTTCGATGAAGTTTTAATCTGTTTTAATCGAATCCTGTTATTCGACTCGCTTTTAACAAATCCTCGTAAACGCCCATGTTAAAAAATTTCGTTATAACCAGGTTTTAGTTGATGCGCTTCGTTGTAACAAAAAACTAATCTTGGTTTCTTTTTATCCCATCAGAGGGAGTATGATGCTCCTTTTGTCCTTATTTTTTAACAGTTTACTTTTTGCTCACAAGATGGCTACAAACTCTTTGAGGTGATGAATTTTGATGAGAAATGAGATTCGTTCTTTTATTAGTCTTCGAAAGTAGAAAATTACAAAATTATATCACAATTAATTCAATCGTTACATCATTTATATAATTATAAGATTTTGGCAAATGAAAATAATATTATAGAAAAATAATTTATTCGAAATTAGTAAAACACAACCAAAAAAAAATTCTCACAGAAACTCAACACCCCAAAAAAAAACCCAAGGGGAGAGTAAGGTAAAAATAATTCAGATTAC
>JAQIXT010001001.1:0-20422 GCA_034700445.1 Stenotaenia linearis | reverse complement strand
TTTTTAAAAATTCTTTACAAAGAAACCCTTCATCAAGTGGAAGATCCAAGGACGAATGACGTCATGTCAAAGAAATGCTTAATCCCGTTTTAACACAAAAATACATTAATTTCCACTTTATAAACCAAAAAATAAACAAAAATACTTTGACGGCTCCGAGGAACCCCAGGGGGGGGCACCGCCCCTGTCCAAATTCACTAAAAAAATTTTTGTATCAAAAAAAAAATTTATTTGAGTTTAGACACAAATTATAGTGGAAACGGGCAATTAACTGGGTTAAACGCAACGATTTTGAATTTTTTATTATATTTTTTCAAAAATGTTTTTTAAAAAAATTTAAAATTTAAAAAATTTAATCAGGTGCGATTTCAACCTTTAGTCGAGTAAATTTAATTATTCCGTGTTTACACTTATCTCATCTAAAACGAATGTTTGCAGACAACTTAATGATGCTTATCAATCGTTTTCTTTTCGATTTTTTTCAGTAATTGGTTCAGGAGGTGAATTTTTTTCGCGTTTTAACCCGGTTAATTCCGTTTAACTTACCTCGATCGATTCGTATTGGTTTTTAATCGATTAGTGGGTAATATTTACTCACGTTCTTTTTCGTGATCGTATCCAACGACCACAAAATAATCCGCCAGACGAGACATGTCAAGAAATGCATCACCTGCCCTCGACACACAACTGCTCAACGCGGGCCATCTTGGAATACAGCGATGTTTAGTTACACCGCTGACTTCCGGAACTGGCGTGGGAAGATACGAAAATCAAATTTAATTCAATAAAACCCGACAAAACCCCCCACAAACACGTCTAAAATATAAATTAATAAATTTAAAAACGTTTTATAATAAAGAATTCATAAATAAAATTGTATAAATCCGAAAAGTGATCGTTTGAATGCGCGAATACGAATTTACCGTTAAAAAAAAAGACACCATTTTGGATCGAGAAGATATTTTTTTATTCGTCCTAATTTTTCATACTCTAAACGATACCCACACTTCTTTATACAGTTTCAGTTTGTATTTTCTAATACATTTCCCGACATCCGACTGACGCGGAGCACCGCATCGAGAAACATTAAAAATGAGAAATAAAAATGAAAACAATAAATAAAAAATATAAACGTTTTTGTATTACGACATTTAAACATTAAAAAAAATCAGAACACAAATTGTAAGTCTCCCACATATGAAATGATGTATTGGATTTTATTATTTTTACTATTATTCATCAGTTAGTTAAGCCTAACTGTTTTAAAATGACAAACTCGAAACGATGGTCGCTAAACGAAATATTTTCAAATTTAAAAAATAAAAACAATAATAATAATAATTATTTTCCTATCGATTTGTCACTTCACGTTTTGCCAAGCCGAAAGTTATTGGCCAATTTGAAAGTCACGATCCCGAGAAACGACTCAGGATTTTTTGCTTCCTGCCGATGCCTTTTTACGCTGATATTTAAACTTCCGCACATATCCTTCCACCAAACTGCGAATTTTCACGGGATTAATGTCACCGCTTTTGTTATGGCATATCTAGATTAGAATTAAATTGCAATTAGTTAGTTTTTAAGTTTTTAAAATGACTTTTAAAGGTGGGTGGAAGTGGTTTGGTTGACGAATCAAATTTCACAACTTCCTCAACCACCAAACCACCTCCACCCACAATCTCATACTTTAGGTACAGATTTCCTCAATATATCTTTGTACTCCTCTTTGGTGATAGATCTTTGATTGTAATGAGGCTTCAGCGCTAACTTCACCTCTTCAATCACTCGTTCTTGTCTATTCAACTTCTTCAAAAACTAAAAAAAAAAAAAAAAAAAATCAAAAAATTTCCAAAAAAAATTATTTTTTTTAAATTTCAAATTCAACCTTTTCCTTCATCTGCATCTCGACCGCCGAGCTCGGCAACTCGTCCAAAATCTTCAACTGACTCTCATCCAACCTCAACGGCACCCCGTCCTTCTTAACATCCTCCCCTTTCTTCTCCTTATTCTGGAACCTCCGATTCGGCAGTTCAAACCTCACAATATGTTTCTTCTCGTGCTGACCCCCTCTCCTCACATGTCCCCTCTCGTGTCTCCCCCCTCTCTGCTCCCTCCTCGCGTGTCTCCCGACCCCAGGAGCCTCTTTCTTCGCAGCCCCCAACAACAAATCGAATTTATCCTTCGGCCGCTCGCTCGCGTGCCCCTTTTCCCCCTCGACGTCCATGTCTTCCGGCGAGTACGGCGAGTCGACGTCCATGTCGACCACTTCTGGGTTGTCCAGCTGGTTCTGCGGACCCCCTCGGTGCGCCTCGCCGTTCTGGGGTTTCGCGTTCACCGTCGGCCTCATCGCCATCGGGTGCATGCTGGGACAGTTGAGGAGGGGCACCGGGGGCGGGACCCCGGCGAGCCCGGGGTTCCCGGGGTTCCGGCCGAAGAGTGCGAGGTGCTGCGTCTGGAGGAGGGTCCCGATCTGCGAGTGGAGAGTGGGCAGGAATCCGGGGCGCATCATCGGTTGAGTGGCCGTCGAGTAGATGACCGTCTGCGGGGCCCCCAGGGCCCATCCGATGGGCCGGAGGTTCGAGGCCCCGGGGCCCATCGGGGGGTTGTTTGCGACCCGCGGAATAAAGTTGGGCGGCGGCACCCGGACGTTGGGGAGAGTGACCATCGGGTTGTTGACCTGCGGCGGGGGCGGCGGTGGCGCCATTTTTACGGGCATCATCACGTGTCTGGTCACGATCGGTTTGATCGGTTCCTGCTCCCGCTTCGCCTCGGGTTCCTTCTTCTTCTCCGCGATGTTCGTCTTCTTCTCGTCCGGCTCCGGTTCCGGGGGCAAGGGGGGCAGTTCGGGGGGCAGCGGCGGCGGAATGGGTTGTTGTTGCGGGGGCGGCGACGGGTCCCGTTGTTGCTGACTCGTCGGGGTAGGCGTCGGCGTCTCCACTTCCGGTTCGGGGGAATCCGGCAAACTGGGCGACCTCGTGGGTTCGAAGGGGTCGTATACGTTGTTGTCCCCCGACTCGCTGACCCTCTCCTCGTCCTCGGTCGGCGTCGGCGGCCCCTCTTCTTCCTCTTCCTCCTCCCCGTCCCCGTGGACGACTGGGTCCTCGGCCTCCACGTCGATCGGTTCCTCCTCCTCCGCCTCGCTCTTCGGGGGACTCGAGGCGTTATCGAGTTCCACCAAGTCCGACTCGCTGACCGAGTCGACCACCATGTGTTTCGGCGGCTCCTCCGGCTCCTCGCCGCCTCCCTCGTCCCCGCTCGCCTGTCTCGTCTCGGGTGACTCGACCTTCATCTCCTCCGCGGCCGGTTGCGTTTCGCGCCACTTCTGCGCACTCCTCGCTCTCTTCCTCTCCCCTTCCTCCTCCCTGTGCCGCTTCTTCTCGCCTCGGGCGCTCGGAACCGACTTCCCCTTCTCCTTGACGTCCCGTCCGCCGGACCGTCCGAAACTGACGTTTATGATGATGCTGTCACCGGAAGTGTAAACTTCCTTCGACTCGACCGGCGTGTTTTCTCTACTCTCCGCGACCCCTTTCTCCGTCTTCTTCCGATGCTCGTGTCGTTTCGGTTCCTCCCGATGACCCCTTTCGCTGCTCCTCCACGTTTTCTCGCGTTTCCGGTCCTTCTTCCGGTCCCCGCTCCTGTGTTCCTTCTCCTCGCGCTTCACGTGCACCGATTCGACGACCCTCGCGTGATGTTTGTGTTTTTCTTTATGTTTTTTGTTCTTTTTCTCTTTGTGTCGCTCCTTTTCCTCCAACTCCTTCTTCCGCGCCCATTCTTTGTCGCTCCGTCTGCGTCCCAACCCCTTGTCGTCTTTCTTCTTCTTCCCGCTCGTTTCCCCGCTCTCTGCAGCGGCCGCCGCCATTTTCTTCGCCTTGTCCTTGATCTCGCGTTCCCTGAAGTATTTTTTCTCGTCTTTCGGCTTCCCGTCTCTGTAGTTCCGCTCTTTTGTGCTTTTGCTCAGTTTTTTCCAACTGATTTCGCCTTTGTTTCGCTTCGAGTCCGAGTTTTCGTTTTCCGGTTCGCGGCTCCGTTTTCTCTTCGACCCGCGAGTTGTGTCGTCCGCGTTCCTCTGCTGGGTCCCTCGACCGTCTTTCCTCGCACGCGGCGGTGAATCCTCCACGATCTCGCCTTCTTCGTGGTCTCCGTTGTCGCACCGCTTCCGGTTCGTCCTCCCGGACCCCTTTCTCGCATCGGACGACGACTCTTTGCTCCTCTTCGACGTCTCTTTGTGCGCGCGGTTCGGAATCTCGCCTTCCTCGATCAAATCCTCCGACTTCGCATCCCGTTTCCGGTTCTCCCTTCTACCCGAACTCGTTTCGCTCTTCTTCTCAACTTCCGGTTCCACTTTAACCTCCTCCACCTTCGTTTCCACCGCTTTCCCTTCGTCAACCACACTGTTCTCCTCCTCCAATCCCTTTTCCTCCACTTTATCGGGCGACGTGCTCTCGGAAATCGGCTCAAACTCGCATTTTTTATCTTCAACTCCTTCGGTTTCGGTTTCATTTTCAATTTCATTCTCCATCTCAACCTTCGGAATGATTTCGTCCACATTTTCCTCTTCCTCTTCTTCCTCCTCCGCCTCTTCCTCGCTCACTGCTTCGTCCGCAACCTCGCAATTCTCCTCCAATTCCTCCTCTTTAACCCTTTCCTCCCCATCGTCTTCGTTCTCTTCGTTATCCTCGTCTGACGATACGTTTTCGATGACCGGAACCGAATTTTCCATTTCCCCGCAATGTTCCTCGTCTTCCGGGTCCCCCACGTCGATTTCCCTCTCCTCTCTCTCCTCCTCCTCGCTCGCTTGACCCTTCTCCTCCTCTTCTTCCTCGCTGACCGTCTTCTCGTCCATCGTCGGCGTCTCCGCGTCCCTCCACGACTCCTCTACGTGTCTTTCTTCATCGATCACCAAATCGTCTTCGCTGCTCATCACCTCCGCATCATTACTACAATCCTCGTGCCGCACGTCCGCGCTCGGACCAACGTGCATGAAATTCACCTCATCGTTCGCGTCCCCCGAATCGATATCGCTGTAAATATCGATATCGTCCGCGTCCGATATTTTCTTTTCCTGAGTGACCGTTTTCTTCTTTTCTTTGACTATCAAGCCACAGTGCTGCGAGATGTTGATTTCCGGGGGCGTCTCGTCGCTGTTCTCGTCGTATCTCGTGTGTGACGCGAGATTCGCAGGGCAGGCGAGCGTTTCCGGTCGCTGAGAAGTGGAATTTGTGGTCGAACTGGTCGATGATATTTGATTGAGGGGCGCGTCGGTCTGTTGTTGGTTTGTCGTCGGTTGTGGGGTGGTCGGGGTCTGGCGGGTGGTTCCCGGGGAACCCATGCTGACCACGCCGTCGCGACCGATCCACGCTTTGCACATGTTTCCGAGAAGCTGCGATTGGTCGCTCATGATTGAACTGATTAAGTCCGGGGTTGATAAAGGCACTTCGGGGGAAGTCAACCTGGAAAGAGAGTTTTTGTTAGTTTGTTGGTGTAAAGGGTTTGATGGGGTGTTTTACCGCCTTCTGGCTATGTTTATGGGTTGAACTCTGCGAATTAAAATAGCCGCTTTGCGTCGAAGGTAGTCGCTTGATGCGCGAAGAGCTGGACGTGTGATTATATCGGAATCGTCGAAACTAGGGTTTAAAGGGTATAATTACATTAGGTTTTATGGAAAAATGAAAAACTGTGATTGAATTTCAGTGAAAAAGTGAAAGATTTTATAAAATTTCATTGAAAATGTGAAAACTTTCTTGAAATTTGACACAAAAATGATAACTATCAATAAATTTCACCGAAAAATGAATAACTTATTGCAATTCATCGATTAAGTGAAAAGTTTCATTAAATTTTATTGAGGAAGTTATTTTTATAAAATTTCATTTAAAATGTAAAAAATTTCATGAAATTTGACCGAAAAGTGAAAAGTTTCATTAAATTTCATAAAAAAAGTGAAAAACAATATTAAATTTCATTGAAAAAGTGAAAAATTTCATGAAATTTACCGAAAAAGTAAACAATTTCGCCCAATTTAACAGAAAAAATTTTAAATTTCCATGAAATTTCAACCAAACACTGGTTGAAAATTTCATCAACTTTAACGGAAAAAATCAAACATTTCACACATTTCAACCAAAAAAACCCCTCAAAACTCAATCACCAAATCAAAAAATCCCCAAACAAACTAACCTTTCATTAACATCAATCGGATCAAACTCATCCCGATCTCCTAAAATACTAAATTCAGGCGCACCCACAGCGTATCTCAGCCTCGCCATCGAACTTTGCTGAGCCGAACGCATAACAGGTAACGAATGCCCTGGACTTATCTTCTTCATCCCCAAAAGACCCGCGATCCTTCCTTTGGGCGTCAAACCATGCGGTTTAATTTTTATCGCTTTTCCTTTTCGCGGCTTTTTCGTTTTTCTTCTTCCCTTTTTTTTCCGCCGCGTTTTCCGTCTTCTCGTTTTCTTTCCGTTCGCCGCCGTTTTTCCAATTTTGCTTTTCCGTTTCGTTTTTCTTTTTGTTTTTCTCTTCTTCGAAGTTCTCCGAACCCGACTCGGAGTTCGTGTTTCCACAATTTCGCCTCGCGCCGCTCGATTCTGATAAATCGCTCGTCGAACTCGTTCCGTTTGACTCGTTCTTGGAATCCTCGCTGTGTCGTTTGAGTATGCGGTTTCAAAAATATAATCGTCTGTTTGGAAAAATTTAAAAGTTTGTTAATTTTTGTTTTGGTTGGAGTTAAAGGGTTTTGTTTACTCGTTTCTGTGGGTTCGCATTCCGGACAAAACCATTCTCCGACGGGGACTTCATGAAGCGGTGGATTTAAGCAGTATAAGTGATATCTGGAAAAATGGAGTTTTTATTAGTGGTTTTTGATGATTTTATTTTTTAAATGTGGAAAATGGGTTGGAAAAGTGTGGAATTGTTGGAAAATCGGTTTTAATAAATTGGGAAATTGATAGAAATTGTTGGAAAACGTATGAATTTATCGAAAAATCATGTGAAAAGGCGTGAAATTGTTTAAAAAATCATAAGAAAATGCATGTAACTATCGAAAAATCGTGTGAAAAAGCGTGAAATTACCGAAAAATCATTTTAAAAAGCATGAAATTGTAGTAAAAACACTTGAAAATAGATTTTACGACAATTTTTACAACCGAATTAGTTAATTCCAAAATTTGTTCATAATTTTTCACGTTTTCCCAACATTTTTTCATAATATTTAACAGTTTTCCTGATTTTCACATTTCTTTTAAGAATTTTAATAATTTTCCAACACTTTTCACACTTTTTTCACGATTTTCCACATTTTCCAACATTTTTCCACTACTTCCCACACTTTTCACATCATTTAAAAAAATCTCAAATACCCTGCATCACATCCATCACATAACAACAACCTATCTTCATTATTCCCCTCTCCACAAACTTCACACAACGTCAAATCGAGCTCAACTTCGACCTGACCATTCGCATTCCCTTCCAGATTCAAAGAAATCTAAAAACAATCAAAAAAACCATTAAACAAAACACTCAAAAACACTTTTCCCGCCAAAACCTTACTCGATTTATCACATTCCCAGTCACCGTCAGCTTAACAACAATCGCCGCGAAGCTTTTCCGATCAACCGGACAAGTATTAACAGTCTTTCATAGAAAAAAAAACCAAAAAAACACATAAATTCCCTCAAAAAACCCAAAAAAAAACACATTTCTCCCAACCTTTGCCCATTCTTGAATACATTCCAAACAAAAACAATGTTCGCACGTTTCGGGAGTTCCAATTTGCTGATTTAAAAATCGACGTAAACATATGGGACATCGGTCACAATCATCCAAACCACTTCCACTCGAATCGCTTTCCTCGCTACCAGATTCACGTTCATCTAAGAAAAACAAAAAAAAAACTAAATAATTCACCAAAAAACAACTTTTCCCTCAAATTTTCACCTGAATTTTCAGATTCCTCATTCAAATTTGCATCATTTACATCAATTTCATCAACTTCCTCTTCAGATTCGCTCTCAGATTCGGATTCATCCGAAGATTCAATTTTCAAAATACAATGATTTCTTTTTTTAACGATTTCTTCATCCGAATCCATTTGAAATCCGTGCGCTTTAAAGCTGCAAAAACAAAACCTGTGAAATAACAAAAGGTGTAATTTTTCCGTAAATAAATCGCGTCACAAAAATCGGCCACGAAATGCATTAATTCGTGGCAGTTTATGTGACGAATCGGTTTGACATGCAAAAATGTGTAATAAAGAAACTGACTTTGATTTTTCTTAGAGTTCAATCACGAATTTATGTCTAACGTATCGAAAACCTTCACTTTCGTAATAAAGGAACATCCATTTTAGACGAACGGTTATTGCAAAGTATTTTCGTGCACTCTACGATCGCATAATCCTGGCCTGAGCATCAATAATTCGTCCAAAGATATATAAACACTTTACACAAACATTAATTACCTCCGCCATTTACTTGGACAATTCCCGGCATGCACTTTTGAACGGGATTTTAGTACCGCACTTACAAACAAGATGGAGGTACCATCGAAGCGCCGTAAAACAAAATTAAAAATCGTTTTTAAAAACTCTTTTATTCATTATAAATTATAAATAAATAAAAAAATTTAAGGTTTTGTGTTTATTTTTAAAAAATGACTTTTATGTACAGCGAGCAGCCATTACAGCCGAGAAGTAAATCGCTTTGTTTACATTCTTGAATTTCTCGTTTATCAACTGTGAATTTATCTCCACAGCGACACGGATAATATAAAAAATCGTTCGACGATTGTAACATGGAACCATCTATTGTTTCTTGAATAAAAATTTCATTTTCGTGTTCTTTTTCGAGTAATTCAGCGTCGTAACGTCGACGTTCGTTCTCATCTCCCAGCACTTTCCACGCTTTATCAATCTGGATAAAGTCATTAGTGTTTAGTTGTTGTTTGTCCGGATGAAACTGTAATTAAAATTCATTATTTAGTTAATGAAACAATAAAAAAAAAATTGTTTTTAACCTGTCGCGCTAATTGTTGATACTTTTCCTTAATTTCCGTCCGGCTGGCACTTCTTCCCACGCCTAGTAAATCGTAAAAATCGACATCACCATATTTGTGAGACATATTTCACCACTTATAGGTTGTTATTTGGAATTTTTAGTGACATAACACGCGTTGAGATTGATTGAAAACTAATGGCGGCCTCTTTAGGGAGAAAAATTAAAATATAGCTAATTCTAGTAAACTTGTATATAACAAAATCGTCATCATACGTCATTCACTATTCAAAACTGAGCTGGAAATTATAAATTACGTAAGCTTTATTCCATGCTTTGCCAGACCATTCTGGGTTACTCAAGTTGTGACTATATAAGCTCGCTCATACTTGTATTTATTTGATTTGACTAAACCACGATGGCTGAGAATCCGCGTAGAAACTTCAGCACTTATAAAGATCTGATGACATTTGCGATTCAAAATTCATCAAATGATCAACAACAAGACGAAGCAGCGGTTTCGGCCGTTCAACCCATGGAACCTGATGTAAAATAGATTAATTCAATTTATTTATCGGTTATTAATTAATTTTCATTTTTTTACAAACAGCGGAGACAATGGCTGGAAGAAGCTCTGTCATCGATGACGGTAAACGTGACGGAAGACATGTTACAATCAATCGAAGTTTTGAAAACAAAAGCAGGAACTGAAGTTGATGTAGTAAATCACGAACGTGCGTTGGATAATTTACTCAATTACGTGGACAACATGGACTTTGCCAACGGTTTTTTTTTAATTTTTAAATTTTTTTTTGGTTCAAAATTTAATTTTTTTCATAAAATTCCAGATTTCCACAAAATCGGCGGTTTCTCCGTCCTCAAACCCGAACTCGAGAGTCCCTTCCCTAGTTTACGACTTCGCACTGCTAACCTCTTCGCCGAATTAGTCCAAAACAATCCATACTGTCAAAAAGCAGCAGAAGAATTCGGTTTAATCCCCATCTTACTCGACCTTTTGGACAACGATCACGTCCCGGAGGTCCGCATAAAGGCCCTATACGGATTATCCTGCTTAATCCGTCACAACTCAACCGCACTCGACGAATTCGTCGCTCGCGATGGATTTTCCTACCTAATGCGAGCGATGCAAGCAAACGTCGAAAAACTACGCGTAAAATCCGCATTTCTCTTATCATGTCTCTGCGAACAACAACCGCGAATCAAAGGTATTTAATATTTAAATTTAAAGCAAAAAAGGCTTAAAAATCGTTTTTTTCGTAGACACGTTAAGTAATATGGGATTCGTCGACCAATTAGTAGCTCTAATTCAACAAGAACACGATTCGACGCACGAACACCTACTCAGCGCCTTAAATTGCCTCGTTTCCGGTCACGAGCTGTCGATTTTCGAATGTCGAAGACCCGAATTGAACCTCAAACAAACGCTCGAACAAAGGATTAAATTACTGGACGGCCACGAAGAGAGTTTAGTCAGTTAAAAAGTGAAATGAATTAAATTCATTGTTTTGCATGATAAATTTCTCTTTTTATTCAAACAGGAAGAAATGGAATATTGTAAACAACTTCTTAACAATGTTTTCAACTACTACGAAAAATCAACACCGGCACGATGAACGTCGCTCGTAGTTATTTTTTTGTAAATAAACCAACAAATTTCGCTGAATTCCATCGTTTTATACACGAATCGATTAAAAAATAATTTCACATGATTTGATTTTGCTTTTTTTTAATCTTATAAACCAAATTGAATCGTTTTTAAAGATTTATCTCTCGTTTTGATCTATAATCAAATTGTTGTTGGTGATCTTGGTGCGGCGAACGAGTTCCACTAACTCTTTTTCCTCTGGGTGCTCGTCGCTGTCGCTTTCACTGTCGCTTCCCCTTTCCGACGGCGCAGGCGTCGAAGTTCGGGAACTCGTTGGACTCGGGGGTTCGGAGACCGGACGTGGAAAGCGGAATCTTGCAGCCTGGAAAGAGATTTTGTTAATTTTTGTTGGATTTTGTGAGGATTTTGTGGTACCGGAAGAGGAAAGTGAAAGCTTGGTTGGAAAAAGGGTTAAGTGGAAATTTTGCTAAATACGGACACGACGTCGGGTGCGGGTGGACTGCTGACGCCCGTTGGGAATTGGGCGACGGAGCTATAGCGGTGCATGGAATCGGAAGATGTCTGAAGCGGGTTAGAGTGAGGAAAGCGGGAAAGGAGAAGTGGATTGAGGCGAGGCTTACGACTGAAGTAGTGTCTTCTTCGAAGAGCTCTGGGTGCATCTTGTGCAGTGCCATTTGTCGTGCTTTGCGGTAATACTGAAAAGAGAGAGAATTTGGTTTAGTTTGGTGTAAAAAGGGTTAAATTAGATTAAATTTCTTTTGAAAGCGTTAAAAATTTAAAATTTTCATTCAAAAGTGTCAAAATTTAATAAATTTATCTAAAAATGATTGAAATTTCATTTAAAAAAAAAAAATTATTTACAATTCCCAAATTTCTCCAATCCAGCAAATCGCTCAATCTCTCTGTTCTATTTCGTTGAATAACTCGTTGACGTCTACTCAGACACGTAAAATCAAACAAATACTGCGCCAACTGCTGCACGGACTCCTCCGCGTTTTTGTATCTCCTGTCTATAATGTAAATTCCATACGACATGGGATCAGCCACGTGCTCAGCCATGAAACACCCAAATCCAGACAGATTTGTCGACACGTTCGGGATCCCCATCACCGTGCATTCGGCCGGGGTGTACCCCCAGGGCTCGTAGTAGGACGGGAAAACGCCCAAATGGCAACCGCGAACGAATTCATCGTATTCCAAACCCAAAAGGGGGTTTGTTGGAGACAAAAACTCCGGGTGGAAGATTAATTTCACTCTGTCTAGTCGGTTATTGAAAAGCTGAGTACGTCGGACTGCACTCAGTACAGGATCACCGGAATCGTCCATCATGTTGTGGGTGCAAATCGGGGGAAGAGTGTTCCGCTGAAATTTAAAAAAAAATTAATTTTTTTGTTTTTTTTTGAGTTGTACGGTCGAACCTCGGTATAACGAAATGCTTGGGAGGAAAAAAATTAGTTCGTGATAACGAGTTTTTATCGAAATGAGGTTTTTTAACATTGAAGTCTATGGGGATTTGTTCATTTCGAGTTTAAATCTCTTCGTTATAGCGGGGTTCGAGTTTAAATAGGGTTCGGTGAAGTCCAAATGCCATTGATTCAATTTCCATTTTAAAAATTTGGAAATAAAATATTTTCGATCAAAAGAAATCAATAAAACCCTTTTTCCACCAAATCTTGGCATTTTATCTCACTAAAACCCCTTTATAACCACATTTCACAACCCACATGAGCAGCGAATATACATCTCTTCAACTTCACAATATCGTCTGGCTGTAACAACTCGGCATTAGCCGGAAGTCGACCCCTAAAAAAATTCAAAAATTCAAAAATTCAAAATTCAAACTCAACTTAAAAAACTTTAACACTTACCCGAGCGAAATCTCATACATACGCCTCCCGATTTTCGTTTGAATTTCATTTATTGCTTCCCTCAACTGCTTTGCTATTGCTTGACCTCGGAGCGACTCAACATTAAAATTATTCGTTCGTGCTGGGAAAATGAGGAACGCGATAACTGTCATATCGGAGCCAGCCGACTAAAAAATAAAAAAAAAAAATTTTTTTAAATTGAAAAATTTTCGTCAAAATTGAAAAAATTTGAAATCTTATTGAATTTTTTGAAAATTTTTTGAGTCAAAACTGAAAAAAAAAATTGAAAAATTCACCTTTAAATAATGATTAAGCCTCGCCAAGGCTTCAATGAACATATCAGCTCCTTTATTGCTAAATTCGTATCTGCCAGCAATGAAAAAATACAGGGTTTTATCCAAATTGAAGTCATAGTTGCCATAAAAATGGCCTCGAACAAAATCGTGGATTTTTTCTTTAGCTATTGCGTGCATATTCTGAAATTCGTGCAAAGCGCTAAATTTTTTCACGTTTAAGCCGTTCGGCGTTATTATATCGGCTCTTCGTTTGAGCAAATGTTCCGCTTCTAGCGCAGTTATCTCCGAAACGGTCGTAAAACAGTGCGCACTGTGCGCTGCTGCGCGTTCCATGCAGTAGCGGTGATAAATTCCTCGGTCGCCGGCTTCTTTGTCGATGTTGAACTGTGGGAAATTTTTTTTAAAAAATTTTAATTTTTAATTTGTTTAATTTTTTATTTTTTTTTGGAAAAATTGTGTTACTTTTTCTAGGTTATTGTAGAAGTCGACGTTTCCAGCACATAGGTATCGGCCTAGAAGGGTTGCGTGGGTTGTGAAGATGGTTGCGACGTCCAAGTGTCGTACGCGGCATAAGAGGAGTCCGATTCCTGCTTGCCATTCGTGGAAGTGGGCTACGATCAGTGGAGTTTCGTTGTGGTCCCTTGCTTGTTTGATGAACTGGGGGAATTTATTTAAAAAGATTAAAAAGGTGATTTGGTTGTTTTTCTGATGTTTTGTTTGGAAATTTTAAAAATTTCGTTTGGAATTCGAGAAAAATCTTCAAAATTTCCGAAATTTTGGTAAAAACTCAGGAAAAATGGTCAAAATTCGCAAAAACTCACGAAAAATGGTCAAAATTCGTAAAAACTCACGAAAAATCTTCAAAATTCGTAAAAAAAACTCACGAAATCATCAGAATTTGGTCAAAAAAGTCAAAGAATCTTCAAAATTTCCAAACTTTTGTTTAAAACTCACCAAAAATCTTCAAATTTTTCAAAAAAAACACAAAAAATCCAAAACTCAAAAAAACCATTCAAAATTCTTACAACTCACACAAAAACAAAAAACATCAAAATTTCCCACTCCAGCCCCACCAACCAAACACAAAAACAAACAAAATTACCTCCGTTAAAAACATCGCCGCTAAAAACCCAAAAATCACAGCATCGTTCGATTCACGATCATGCCACGGAATCCCAATATTAGTCACATTCCACAACTCTCTTTTCCACTCGTCTAATTTCCAAGCACCTGATCCAATCTCGAACAAAATAACTCGCGGATACCCTTCAATCAACCACCTCCCATAATGCACCTAAAAAAAAAAAATTCAAAATCCATCACAAAACCACCAAAAAAACAACCAAACCTTAAACCCTTTCTCCTTAATCGCATTAATAGTCGGAGCAAACAAATCAGTTTCCGGTTCCATCAACTCAACCTCAGTCTGCACCAACGCTTCATTATACGGACCCATCAACGTGAATTGGTCTCCTAATTCCTCAGCTGTTATTCCCGCCTTCGATCGAATCACAGTATAAATCCCACCAACTGAAAATTCAAAAAAAAAATAATTTCAAAATGTCGTCTGCTACAACTGTCTTATGTAATCACGTGATTTAAAAATAAAACTTCAAAAATACATTTTTAAATGTAATCTTCGTGACATTTATCACACAACTAATCAAAGAAAACATTTCACAACCTTAAAAGTTGAAAAAAAAATTTTTTTTTAATTTTTTCACGTAACCGGTCACACGTTAATCAATTTTTTGGGGAGGATCGGTTGACCTCTCATTCCAAATGTGTTTTTCGCACCTAAAATTAATTTCGCGCTCACCTTTATTTGCCACTTCCCACGACGCTTCGAAAAGCCACCGATTTTCCATTGCAGCCGTGACTCCATGGTCGAGGACTGCTTCGGGCTGTCCTTCAGTTTTATAAAACCTACGAGCGATTCTCGATGCCATGTTACGATATTTCTATGACCTTCAGACGTTACGTCACACAACAAGATCGCCTGACATCTGGCGGCGGATCGCTGGTACCAAACTAACGCCACTTGTAAATGATTTTAAAATCTTGATTACGTCAAAGGGTTAAGTGTGATATGAAGCAATAGTTTCGATTTCAACGTGTGGTGAACGTTGGAGAAAAATTCGGAATTTTTGTATTTTTATTTTCATTTTTTGCTATCGGTTCGGAAACAAAATGGTGGTCGCGACAGATGTAACCCCCGCTGCTGATGTTGTGTTTGTGGTCGAAGGAACCGCAAATTTGGGCGCTTATTTGGACCAAGCCGATGGTTTGAAGGCTAATTACATCGTACCTACTTTGGAGTGAGATATTTGTGCGTTTGTTGATCGGATTTTGAGATATTTTAATTTTTTTGATGTTTTAGGTATTTTAACGGCGGATCGAGCGATGACAACGAAGCGGGACTCGACGTAAAGTTGGAAAATATTAAACATTTTGAATTTTTGAAGAATGAATTATTTTTTTTGTAGTGTAATGGAACTATGTATGCGTTGGTTGTGTTTATGGCTGCTGATTGCGCTCCCGAGCCGGCTGTTTCTTGTTACGCGCAAACTACGAGTATAAATCGCGTTTTGTCGTGGCTGGATCAAATTCCGTAATTTTTTCTTTAAAATTTTGTTAAATTTAGTCTTTTTAATGTTGAAATTGTTTTTGAAGGTTCGTTGGAGGTGCTGGTGAGGGTCACAGTCATGTAGCCGAAGGGTTAAGCACGTCTTTGCAGGTTTTTGATGATTTTCAAGCGCAACGGGAACCTAGGTTTTTTTTTTTTTGGTTTTTTTTTTTGGTTTGTTTTGATCGTTTTTGTTGTTTTATTTAGTGTTACGACGCAGAAACATTGTATTTTGATATGTAATTCGCCGCCGTATCCTCTGCCGTGTGTTGAGAGTCAGAATTATTCCGGTTATATGGCTGATCAGTTGGCTACATTGATGGGAGAAGTGAGTTTTGGGGTTTTGTGGATAATTATGATTATTGATCAATTTTTTTTTGTTTAGAGGGGAATTAATTTGACGGTTGTGTCGCCAAGGAAGATACCTGCGTTGTTGAAGCTTTATGATAAAGTAATTTGGTTTTTTTGTTATATTTTGTTGAAATTAGAAATTTTTGAAAATGAAAGTAGTTTTGTTTGTATAAAACAATATACAAAGTGACTTTTTGGGTTAGTTGGTTAAAGAGTTGTATAAAATGTAGAAAATTTAAGTAAATTTGGATGAAAATTGTCCAGAATGTGAGAATATTTGCAAAAAATTACAGAAAATGTGCAAATGTTTGCAGATAATTGTAGAAAATTTGCGGAAAATTGCAATGAAACTACAAATTGTGTAGAAAATTGTAGAAAATACGCAAAAATTGAGAAAAAATTACAGAAAACGTGCAAAACACTCCAAAAAATTCACCAACTTTCATCTCTCCCCAGGCAGGCGGCGACCTCCAAGTAATGCAAACGAAAAACTACGCCAAAGACCGACGCCACCTCATCCTCCTCCGCGGCTTCCAGCTCCAAGAACGACCCGTCAGCCCTTCGACCCTCGAACCAAAATCAAAACCTCCTCCCCCGCCCGACGTAAAACCCCCAATCACAGCCAACAGCCCCGCGATGACCGCCAACACCCTCTCGGTCGCCAGCCCCCAGCAACCGGGCGCAAAAAAACGACCCGCCGCCGGCTCCCCGCCCAACGCACCCCCATTCAAACAACACGTCGGGCCCCTGGGGCCCCAACCAGCCCCACAAAACGTCTCGATGCCCCCGCAACAACAACAACAACAACAACAACAACAACAACCCCCGCAACCCATGATCCCGATGCACCCGCCGGCTCAGCGACCCATGATGAACATGAACCCGCAAGTGATCGGTCGTCCGGGGTCCATCAACTCGGCGCCGTCGTCAACGTCGTTTTTGAACCAACCGAACCCCCCGAACGTGACGATCAGCACGAAAGGGCCCCTGCCGGGGCTGGATAGTGGGGGGATGGGGATTCCGCGGCCCAATCAGGTCCAGAGTCCGATGGGGATCAGGAATTCGTGGCCCCAGGGCATCGCGCAGCCTCCGCAGGCGATGTCGCATCTGTTGAATCAGTTGAAAGGACCGATTGCGAACAGTGGGGGTGCGCAGATGAATATGAATCGACCAATGGCACCGAATCAAACGATAGGACAACATTCTAATGGTTTGTGTTTGAAGGGTTGAGTTTTTTGTGATTTTTTTGATGATTTTTTGATTTTTTTCTTCGTAGCGCCACAGAATGCACCTGGTGTACAGCATAGTCAACAATCGACTCTTCAAACGCAGTTATCGATGAGTAATTCGATCAACACATTACCCCAATCTCAGGCGAATTTCTCTGCACCTATGACTATTTCAGTAGGTTGATGAGCGAGTTTGGAGGGGCGGGGAAAGGCACTTCCGGTTGGGTGTAGGGGTTGGGAGTGTGGGAGTGGGTAGATCGAGAAGGGTAGTTGGAGTTACGGTAGTTTTGGGGATCTAAGTGAACCGGAAGTGGTATTTTAGACCGCTCGAAGTGCCTTCAGAGTGCGAAAATAATATGAAAATGTGGCTTTCAGTGAATTTGGAGGAGGATTGAATGACACTTCCGGTTTATTTAGGAGTTTAGAATTTTGGGGATTTGAAGATCTAGAGGAGTAGTTGGAGATTTTGTAATTTTGGGTCGCTGATGAAACCGGAAGTGGCATTTTAGATCGCTCGAAATGGGCGCAGAACGCGAAAAGAACACAGAAACAGGGCTTTCAGTGAATTTGGACGGTGATTGGATTGCACTTCCGGTTTGGTTAGGCGCTTGAAATTTTGAGAACTTGTGTGACTGAAGGTGTAGTTGGAACTCTTAAAGTTACACTACCCTAACTAAACCGGAAGTGCCTTAAAAAACCACTCACAAAACAGAAAAATTAATTTTATTTTCATCTAGTCGCAGCAGTCACAAACATCGGCAGGTCCCATGACAACGATGGGAGGACAAGCGATTAATACAATGGGGAATCAAGTGATAGGACAACAGGCAATTGGGTAATTAAATTCAATTTAAAAAAATAAAATTTTAAATTTTTAAAAATTTTTTTAAAAAAATTTTAGAAATCCATTGCAAGTTAGTGCTCAAAAGGAACGACGAAGTATATGGTCAGGGACGTTGGAATGGCAAGAAAAAGCAAAACCAATGAACGATTCGAGCAGTAAAGTGACAAGGGCAGTGCCGTGTCAAGTGTTATCGTATTTGTGCCCGACTGGTGAAACCGAAGTGTGAGTTTTTTTTAAAAAAATAATTGAAGTTTGAAAAAAATTGAAAAATTTGGAATTTTTTAGAAATGCAGACAAATGGCCAAAGAAATTAATTATGCAATTAATTCCAAAACAACTGGTGTCGTCATTCGGTGGTTTGTATTTGAAGAATTCGAGGAATGTCGTGTTCCAATTCACAAGTACAAACGAAGCATTAGAAACGTTGAACAAAGTGATGAGCAATGGATTTGTAAGTGTAAAAAATTCAATTTTTTCAAAAGAATTCATGAAATTTCAATCGATTTTGGCTGAAATTCGTAAAAATTCAATCAACTTTTACTGAAATTCAGTTTAATTCAACACAATTGATGAAAATTAAACCAATTTTTACTGAAATTCAGTTTAATTCAACACAATTGATGAAAATTAAACCAATTTTTACTGAAATTCAGCAAAACTCAATCGATTTTCATTGAAATTCGGTAAAATTCAATCAATTTTTACTAAAATTTATCAAAAATTTTTTTTTTCTATTTCCAGGCTGGTTGCGTTCATTTTTCAAATTCGCAATGTGACATTAGAGTAATGATTTTGTTATTTTCGCCGGAGAAGCGTGCTTACATCGGATTTATTCCCAACGACCAAACCGGTCTCGTCAGTGCCATTCGAATGGCAATCACCTCTCACAAGAACAAACAAGTCGTCAAACAACAACAACAGCAACAAATCATCCAACAAGGGCCGCCCAACCAAGGAATTGCCCAACAATCGTCTCCCGCACCCCAGGGTCCGCCGCCAAACGCCGCCATCTACACGTCGGCCGCTTCGACGGCCCCCCAGCAGATCCAGTCGATGAATTCCGGGCTCTCGTCGAGTTCCGCGGCCCCCGGGGCCTCGAACAGCGGGGTCATGATCGCCCAGCAGAGTCAGGGGGCGAGTGGAGGGTCGGCGACGATGAACATGAATGGGATGCAGCCGGCCGGGCCTCCGTTGTCGCAATTAGAGGCTGAAAGAGTACAAAATTTGTTGAAAATTCAGCAGTTACAACAGACTTTGGAAGCTGCGCAGCAAAAGGAATTGCAATTCAAAGTTGCACAAGAACAGCAGCAGAAAGCTGTTATGGTGAGTTGGTGTGGAGGATGGGGAGTTGTTGGTTTTTGATGAAATGTTAAGGTTTTTGAGTAATGTTTGTGAAAAGTTAGTCGATTTTGGTCATTTTAACTAAACTTCAACAAAACTGATGAAAATTTAGCAACATTCAATCGATTTTCACTAAAATTACGCAAAATTTAGTTGATTTTCACTAAAACTCAGCATAATTCATCAAAATCCAATCAATCTCAACCAAAACAAAATCAAATTCACAAATATCAAACAAAATTCTATAATCAACCAAACTTTTTTTTTTAGATAAACACCCAAAATTCATTTCAGATTCAGCATCAACGAATTATGCACGCTCAACCAGGGACTGCGACTAACAATCCACAACTGAGGCATTTATTACAGGTTAAATCCAAACAACATTTAAACTTCCTTTTTATTTACTAATTTTTCATTTTTCATTTTCAGCACCAACAACAACTCCGTCATCAAATGCTGTTGCAACATCGAGCGCAGATTCCAGCGAGTGGACAAATGAATCCTGGGAACATGGCGGGGAACATGGTGACCCAACAACAGCCAATGCAGAACAGTGGAGCGGGATTATTTCCCGATGATGCTTCTTTCTTAGAAATTCCATAGATTTTATTTTTACTTTTTTATGTAATTTTATTTTTTATTTTTTACAAACAAAGTTGTTTGTATTTATTTAATTGTTAGAAGCATCACTTTTGATATTTGTATCAAGAATTGCACAATAAAATGAGATATTAAGTTATATTTTGGTCGTTTGATTCATTTTGCACATTATCATGTATTCTTGCAATTCGAAGTTATGCCCGGGCATAAATTCGAAAAATATAATCAAATTAAAACATACTAGAAGAAAATCGGTCAGAACTTCAAATAAAAATCAGAAATTAATTTGGATAGATAGATAGATAGATAGATACTGCTTTAGGTCGCAAGCGGCTACTATGGCCATACGCGACCTGCCACAATGCAAAAAAACATTACACAATAAAATATTTTTACACTATACAATATTGTCACACAAGCCAAAATTCTTACACAAATCATTAATCTTCTTCACACAAGTCAATATCTCCGAATGAAGTCAGGGACAACCAACAGAACAAAAACCGAGAATTGAAAAGACAGCCAGGCAGAAGAGAAGGGCCGCGGCAAAAAAACCAATAAGAGGGAAAAGAAAACCGTGACCCCAACCCAATCGAAGGCACCAGAGCTCTCTTTAGCATCACATTAAGTGAAGTACCCAG
>JAQIXT010001000.1:0-20439 GCA_034700445.1 Stenotaenia linearis | reverse complement strand
TATAAATCTAACTTATATTTAACATGGAATTTATAAGTTATAAGACATAAGTTTTGTTCTCCGCAAACTCTCTAATGTCACTGCGGAAGTAACAATAAATCAAAATAAGGCCTAATTGCAATGTAATTTATCACAACACGTAATTATTCAGTGAATAATTGACGCAATAATGATCTCGAACTCCTGAATTTTTGGTCCACGAGCAAAGCGTTATATTAAATTAGTGCATTTTATGAAATGATCGCCGATGAAATTGATATTCTTAAAACAGATTTCAGGGCTTGATACAAGGTTTTCTTCTTAACGCGCAGATGCGAATCAAACCTTCAGCTTTGGAAGGTTAGAACACTAAAGTTGAGTGCCATTTTCACAAAGTTAAAAACAATTTAACTTTATATATTTAGGCTTAACTTTGCACTTAATCTTCATAATGTGAATATAACTAAAGAGAGTCGACTGCGTCAGTCTTTGTAAATCGAAGCTATTAAAGTCTACGGCCACAACATTTCCCGGTGAATAAAATCTTATCATTTCTAAAAGTTAACAATAAACCTCAAGTTACCTCGGGTCGATGTTTTCTGATTTGCCTCACTACAACCCACGTCTTAGAATGCAATCAAATATAAGTGATTAAAAATAAACGGATTAATTTCGATTTCATTTATTTCTGAATTTTGAAATGCAATTTTAAGTTAGACTGAAGTAGTCTCGAGAGATTTGAAAGTGATTAGGTAATAGAATTCGTCTTGAAACTCTATATGGAGGCTATTTCTACGAAAGTTCGTAGAAATAACCAGTCTATTAAGGGCCGGCTATTTCTGTAAATAGAAGTATTTGTAAAGGTTAGATGAAATTCTTTGTTGAAGCTATTTGATATATGAAACCTGTTGCCTTCAAAATTTGATGAATTGAGCCATAAACTGCAACCAAGTGATAAAAAGATAAACATTAGAATCCTATGTTGCTTAAATAACTTCGCCTTCGTAATACCAGATGTTCCCGGATACTGTTCATTTGTTACTTGGTATCTATTCTTTGACAAATTAAAATAGATAAAAATAAACCAATTAGAGCAGTAAACAGGAGAAAATATAAAAAAAATTTTTTTAGGGCAAAGTTATTGTTAATGTCTTTTTTTCTTCTAGGAATTTGAAACTTTGGAGGCCAACGTCTTTGCAGGAGATTGGGTTTTGTATTTCAATACCGAATTCGAAATTAATAAATTTTTTGGTGCTTTAACGAAAGCTTGGGAGAATTTGTTCCAGGTACGTGGAAATAGAAGTTAAATTTAAGTTTTGGGAATAATTTTTTTAATGATGATTTAGATTCCGTTTGCAAAGACAGATATCACAAGCGAAAGCGTTCGGGAGAAGTGTCGCGACCGGGTAATGATGCTTCAAAACTCATGGAAACTTGGCTATGACATGATTCGAGAACCAATATCAGTCATTGAAAGTTATCCTTCACCTAAATAAAGCGCTTAATAAATAAAAGAGAAAAGAATTTTAGTACTTTTTTAATTTTTTTGTTTATTTTTTTAAATTGCTTTTTTTCCTTTTTTTTTACTCCTTGTGAAAAATTTCTCAGGTTAATTTTAAAAACCATATTTTTGTGATATATGTAAAAAATTGAGTTTTTTTTTTTTTAATGTAATATAGCCTACTTGAAAGCTACAGCTTTTTGCCATACGAAACTGCATAATTTATCTTAGTTTTTCACAATGGGAGTTTTTTTGTGGCTGCCTCTACAATTGTTTCTGCTTTTGTATTTTAATGTAAGTAGAGGCGAATATTCACGAAATAAAATTTCCAAACTGCAAAATATAAGATAATTGAAATTTTTAATATTAAAAAATATCCTCACAGCAGTTAGTTACACTTTGTGATCATGCGTAAGTAATTAGTTAGAAATTTATCTTAGTGTCACACGACTTGTAAATTTAATCATGTTTTTTATATACCTATTACCTAAATGAACCACTAGGAAAAAACTGCAAATTGTGCTGACACTAGACATTATGTAAAGAAATACTGTTATTTTGCAAGAAAAATTTATTTATTTTTTGTTTTAATTGATGAAATTTAAGAAATGTTATTATTATTTGCAAGTTTAATGTTGCTTGCTCAAATGTATACCAACTGCTTAATTTATTTGCATTAATGATAATTGTGCAATACTAAAATTTAATCTTTTTGCGTTAATGATTAAATTTGCCTTTGTATGATTTTTGTTTGTTTATTCTGTTTGTTTTAATCAATAGTAAATATGGCAATGTCAAATTGTTTGACATTCCCACATTCGACATTTTCACTCTTAATTAAGTAGATTAAAGGTCAGAAATTAAATAGGACTCGCTTTGGTAAGTAAATCTAAATATTTTTTATTCATTTTCTTTTTCTTTTTAACAAGTTTGGTGATTAATGCGATTTTATAACCACGAAGCTCAATTAGGATAGGTTTGCGCAGCAATTAGTTCATTTATTTTTAGTTTAATTTACTTTGCAATCCATTTTGTACATCTGGTTCAGCTGATCTGTGCTAAGAGATCAGTACTACTTACAGATGCAGACAATAAACGTGTTAATTTGTTTAGTCAGATAATACAACTTTTAATGGGAAAATAAACTTACTTTTACTTAATTTTATTTGAAGTTTTCCTGTTCGGAAATTGAAAACTGCAGTTAGAATGCGTGTAAAGACTTAATGTAGTGGAAGCTTTGCAAAAGGTGGTAAGAATGATGCCAGATACAAGTTTCGTTAGTTAAATTAGATATTTTAAAGTATAAAACTCAATATCTTAAAGATACTAACCTTGAATTCTAAATGGCAGAGTGTGGATTACCACCGAGTTTTTTTTTAAATATTAAATGTTTTATTACGACGATTAACATTCTCGCTTGCACTTAAAATTAACGTTCACATTTCATTAAAAAGGTTGGTAATTGAAGACAGTTTTTTTTTTAAAAAAACACCAGAAGCTTCAACGAATAATAATTTCATTACTCGCAAAATATTTAAGGAATTTACTTTAGATTATTTTCACATTTGCGTTTATTATAAACATCGTCTTTGATTTTTACAATAGATACTGTATATATATTTATTAAATTATCGCTAGATTATTTCTCGCTTTTTCCTGTTCCTTGTAGAAATGAGATATTTTGACGATATTTGTAAAAATATTACATCAAATCATGTTACAAAGTGTCAAAAATATATCTCGAAAACAACGCAATTTTTAATAATTTTAGTGTGGGTTTAGTTTTACATTGAAAACAAGTTGATTAAGTTAAAGATCAAACTTGTGTGAAATGACTTGTTTATTTGTTCAACAATTTATTGCTAGTCAACACATTAATATGTTATCAACATCCCACTTCATATTTGTTCACATTTCTACAAGTTACTTTTCCAATGAAGTGAACTTGTCCCGTCCTTCCAGTTAATGTGATTTCAAGTGAAGTTGTTGTGACTAATTTTCTATTAGAATATAGCTGACTGCATTTGACATGTCGTGAGAAGAGAGATAAGATAGAGATTTACTTTGAAAACATATTCCAATGATCTCACCAGCTAAAGAAGTAAAATAATGATTTCGACATATTGATTGAAACTCGTTTTGCGATTAAAAAGTCCCAACAACAGTTGCTATTTTATTTAAAATTTCAATTTTATATTGTAAAAGTTAATGTGAAAGTTTCGGTTTAAAATGTCGAAAAATATTTTTTATTAATTATTCCACGGTACAGTACAATCCAATTTGTTTCTACGGCTACAAGTTTGAAACAAGCTCTTCTACCCTCCTACGCATAGCGTAGGCGGGTCTGAACCGCGGGACTATAAAAGCTAGTGATTCGAGTTCCAAAGCACATGGTTGGGTAAAGATAGCAAAGCGTGAGTTTGGGTCCTTTGCTGTTATTAAACATTCGAGAAGCACCGACTGAAAATGGGTAATTTATCAATGTTTATAGTCGTTAGTCTAGCGACTTATTTTATCGCAAGTAATGCCGCTAACCTGTACGCCGATGAGAAAATGCCATCATCCGAAGACGTAAGTTTTTTTTCTTTTCTTTTCTTTCTAAATATTTTATAATTTTTAAATATAAACTTGGTTTTTATATTAAAAAACGAGCATTATATTGTTGTTGTTATTATTATTATTACTTTTTCTTAAGTTTTTTTTGGTATTCTTTTCAATTTAATAAGAATTTTTAAATTCGCTTATCGCATTTTAAGTTTTACGAACAGTTAATTAATTTTATTAATTAGCAAAGATCTGTATATGAGTAGTTATTGCGGTTTAGCGGAAGTTCCATTTTGTTGTGTTTTGGGAGAGTGGGCACAATGGAATTTGTTATTGCGGTGACATCTGGTCTAATAGATGTTCAGAAACCGTTTTCCAGTCTTGTAAAAGTGCAAAAGTTCAGTGTTGTGAAGTGTTACAACTCAAGATTGTAAGGAAAAGTGGAATTCGCTTGACCTCGGGCAGAAGCCTATCAAGAAAATAACTGTGAGAAAGTTTTAAGTTAGCGTTTATGTTGCGTTATTACAGTTTTTGTTGACTTCTGAACTTAAATATCTAAATTATACCAAAAAACATTGGTAACATTTGTAAGTTATTACAAGCGGAAGTACGCATATCCTTAAATCTGTAATCGCACATCTGAACTTCGAAACTACGACATTGTAATAAATTATTACCTTAAACCCACTAAATCGCCCGCCTGAATGTGGGCTTATTCAACCGTTAATTAGCAATACAGGAAAGAATCACAGGGGCAGCAAAGTGTTATTTCTAATTAGAATGGTAAATTTCAAAGGCTTTTGTTTCTGATTTATAAATTAATTTTAGAAAATGTAAAAATGCTATACACCGCATTGTTGTGTCAAAAACAAAAGAACGTAATGGGTTTGTAAAGTTGCTGTTAAAATTTATCTATTCAAAAACAGTGGTCTTTTATTATCTTAATGGTTGTTAAGTGGAATTTAATTTTCCTGTTTATACCTCAAAATAGACGGTTTGGAAGGAATATTAACAAAAGACGAATGCCCAATGACCATGTTTATCGTGCAATTGATCAACAACAGTTAATACTGTTTTTTATGCGTTT
This sequence comes from Stenotaenia linearis, assembly GCA_034700445.1. Taxonomy (NCBI): domain Eukaryota; kingdom Metazoa; phylum Arthropoda; class Chilopoda; order Geophilomorpha; family Geophilidae; genus Stenotaenia; species Stenotaenia linearis. Next base: position 15,328 of record JAQIXT010001000.1, on the reverse strand, counting down.
GAGATTGGTCTTTCTAAATTGTCTCCAGCTGTTTCTCTCCATTCTGTATTTTATTAACAAGTCCTGGAGTTTACCACAAATGATGTTTATAAGGGAAAGAATTCTGTTTTTAAATGAAAAATTCTCGAATTAGCTAATTCAAATAAAACAAATTTAGTTGAAAGGAAAAAGGCAGTGCGGTTTTCAGTTGATTAATAAAAGTTAGACTTTATGCAGGAAAAGTTTAGAGTAAATAACAATTTGACATTTACAGAAAGTTAATACACAATTTATTTCAATAAAGTGTGGGCAATATTCTTGTGTTCTCTTCCAGGAAGAGAAATCAAATCACATTATTAGAGCAGTCAATTAGTGCCTACGATATATATGAGAAAAATAATTCAATTGTTTAAAATGATTTAATCATACTAATTATTGTACACGAATGATATTGACGACTGTTTTAGTTATTAAATAATTAAGGTTAACTGTAGTTATTAGATGAAAGCAGTTTATGTACAGAGAGAAGCTTAATTGTGATAAGAAACTGGTTGAAATATGAACATTTAGTTTCTTACTATTTGGTTTCACGTAAATCCTTAGATTTCATTCTCAGACAATGATTTATGAAACCTTATATATAATTGGTAATATTTTAGGTGAAAAAGGAGCAGCTCAGCAAGCTGGTGATATGATTGGTTTTATTGAACAAAATATGCAATAATGAGATTATTGCACACACAAAAAAAATAGAATTCGAGTAACATTAAAGCCAATTTAATTGCTAGAATACAGTTAATGAATGTGAAGATTCTACACACTAGACAATGAATGAAAATCGATTAAAAGTTAAATTTGCGGGAAATTATATTTTTAAATTTAAATTTTAAAGTTACACACTAGATTTTTTAATTTAAGTTATTTGATTTTAAGCATATTTATAAGATAAATTACTATGGATTGACGATGAATTAACGTTTCTAATACTTTTTTAAATTCACTTTTTCTGTACACAACAAAGCTACGACATTTCATCCCACTCGTCAACGTAATTCAACTTTTTAATTTTCATGTTCATAGAATATTTCAAGTTTGATGTTGATGCTAAAAATTTCTGTTAGAAGTTGATTACATTTGCATATCTGAAATGTCTAGCCTTTCCGTTTTGATATTGAAAAGTAGTGATTGACCTCTGTACACAATGGTAGGTTACTCTGCTGAACAGGATAATCAAATATAATGGAGCTTAATGTACTAGGCAATATAATGTACGTTCAAATAAGATTGAGGTGCACTCGACGTATGGTAGATGTTCAATTTGTGATTGGTTAGTTTTTTTGTTTTTTTTCTATTTTTTTTTTTCTAAAGTAAAATGAAATACTATAATTTTTTCCCAAAGCATCTTAAGCTTAATAGAGTAACTTTAGATGTTTTGATCCAGCCGCCTTACGTGTCTGGAAATAATAAATTTTATTTTGTTTTGCAACTTCGTGTTTTTACGGTGAGGTTTGTTTTTATAATTCTTTCAATTTTATTAATGTAATTGCTTCTTTTTCTGTGATTAAACCTAAATTTTTCAATTAAAATATTATTCTTTTAACTTTTTTCTTTCTTCTCTGATGATTTCATCCTCTTAAGTAAATATTTTTCTACCAACTGTTTTTTCTTTTTTTTTTTTCCCCTTTTTTCTAGTAACTATAATTTAGAAGTATCGTGAAGTTGTTTTGGTGGCAGATTTATTGAATTAAATTTTAGAAAATTGAAGAGAATTGCGAACAGATATTCACTTGAAATACAATTATTGCTTTCTAATTAATTTCTAATATTGTATAAAGTTTTAAATAAAAACAAGTTTAACTTTTCATTATTGAAAACAGTAATTTGTAGGAAAAACTGGGGAATTACCTATTCCCTTCGGGCAATTTTATTTAGCTTAAATTAACTTCATACGGTTATTGACATATAATTATAAACTTTGCGATAACAAAAATAAAATTGTCTTTGTGACTTTCTTGTTTACTAATGATTATAAATTTCAATTTAAATTTAGTAATTGTAATTATTTTCACTGTGTGACCTTTTAATATAGTCCTTAAATGAAGTATGGCATTACTTTTTGATGTCTTTTGTGTCCACAATGCATATATGTATAATGAATTGCTAACATTTCGAAAAAAAGCTCTCACAGCTCTTGATAAATATTTTATTTTGGTTAGACCCAAAACTATATATTACCAAGTTGTTTTTAGCTCACTGGTCGATTGTTATTGATACGCTTAAGCAGTGAAGCCTTTATCTTTTCCGCACAAAACTTAGTGATCAATAATATCTCATAATATCTCATCTTCAAAAGCTTCAAAGAATGGGACCTCTAATGATACTTTAAAAACTACCGGATGCATTATTAATGTAATCATTAATTGCTGATCTCATGTTAACAAAATGGGAATTCCTTTTAGTTTGTAAATAACGAAAAAATATTTACGCAGTTATATTTTTCTATTAGTGGAAAAAGTTAAGTGAATTCCTTATTGCATTCAGCTGATTTCACCAGTAAAGACCAAAAAAGAAAAGAAAATAAAGAGAAAATAAAAAGAATAAAGAAATTAGTAGTAGCTGAGATAAGCCAGTTGAATGAATATAAATTGATACTTCTGTCAGGTAGAAAATGTTATAAATGTTCTGAAAGTTCTGCAGAAGAGAAAAAAATTGTGAACACAACGTCGCATTTATTACCGACTTTGAATTGATTTTTTATTTTTTGTTGTTGTTGTTCGTTGCGAGTTCAATGTTCGATTAAAATTACTAATTCAAATCATAGTGTTTAAAATAGAAAAAAAATTCTGCTAGAGAAATTGTACTGGAACGGATGATTTAATTAATTATTTAATGGATGTGATCAAAAGAAAGCAACATTATGGTGACCTTTTCTTTATTTTCGTTGATTCTATTGAAATTACTAATTGCGTTATGTCAATCTGTTGGCATAACCCGACATCTTATGTACATCTTGTGTGGTACAAGTTTTGTGATCTACTTGAAGCAGGTGGTAAAGGTTAGAAATAATAACTAACATGAAACAGAATTAATTCTCGAAGAGTGTCTTTCAAATATTAATTGAATTACTTGAGAAATACATGTGTCTTTTCGTAGCAGAACATATGAAGAAAACAAGATTTATTTAAATTTTCTGCATTGATTATTTTTGGGGAATGAAGAGGGCGGACGAAATAGTTTACAAAGGAATCCCCTAAAATAAAAAGCAGCAAATTTATTTGTCAGAACGGAATTAACATTGAATTGAAATAGCAAAATAGAGTTTATATTGTATTTAAATGCTCAGATTTTACATTTTCAAATACTCGTATTACCTTCCAGTGCTTATTATATTAATCTGTTTTATGTATTAGCATTGCACAACACTACAATTTTTATAGCTCTCCTTTGAACTTTCCACATGTACTTCCTAATTCCTATTTATGTTTGTATTGTATTCAAGTCGTTGTTAACTAATTTATCGAAGTTCCTCTGTAAGAGCAGTAATAGTTTGTTATAATGGTAATAATAATAATAACGGCAAATAAAGTTAATATGCTGTGTATAGCCAAAATAAAAATAAAATATAAGAACTTCAAAAGCAAACTTGAATTTGGCAAAATTTAAATCTAACTAACATCCCAAATTAAATTGAAAAATTGTGAATTTTTTCAGTATTTTGATCGATTGTTCATTGGACCAAGGATAGAACAAAATGTTGAACCAAATCGTTTCGCCTTTTATCCGTCAACTCAAGAAATAGTCAAACGACAAAATCAAATCCGATTTCATAAATGTTACTTCAATCCGGTTTCGTGCTTTGGGCGGCGGAAATAACTTTGATATATACCTGTAACTAATGTATGGCACTGTATGTCTGCAAAGCGTCCAAGATAAAGAGTTAAATGATAAATTTTCACTTTATTAAATTTTGTTGTGTTTTTTTGAATGAAATTGTTGATATCTATTTCATGTAGACAATTTTGATGTTTGTGACTATAAAAAAAGTGTTTGCATAGATGGTTGTAATTTATTAAGATTCTGTTCTTATAATGCTAATCTAGTCTAAAAAGAGCTGATTAAAGGCTGGCGTGACCAAAGAGATAATCATATCGGAGAGTTTAAAGCGCAATTTTGGTAATTACGTACCATTCATTAGGAATGCAGTTGTCACATTATCAATCTCACACGTTGTCGTTATTCATGACTATCTTTTGTCTGTAGTTTAATGTCATTAAAAATTACAATGAAATTAGAACATAAAATACCAAGCTGTGATAATGAAAAATTCTTTCAAACAATTAAAAATAATAACGCAAAAGTGACCAACCTGTACTTCATCGCTCTTCTTTAATCAAAACTCAATTTGTAGTTTGGATTCAAAATATTGAGATGTCTAAAGACATCTCAGAAAATAATTTCAGTTCAGAGATCTTCGATGAATTTGAAATTTGTCAAAGGTTTGTATTAGCAGCAAAAGACGGCGCTCCTGCCTAGCCACTCTCGACAGGTGACAAAACTCACCTGATGACGCAAGTCAAATCGGAATGCTATCTCAAATTGCTACTAACTGAGGGCGCTACGGTAAGGTCTGTGGTAAGTTTAACGAAATCACACTTGAACCTACGTAATATAATTCACGTAATCTTTCTGAGGCATGTGTTCAATCGATACTTTCTCAGTAGCTCTGGTAGAATACATTTCACTTGTAATTTAATAATAAATATCATACATGTTTTCAGTTTGAAATTACCGTGCGAAAAGCGCACAAACAAATCAAATGATGCAGTATTTTTCATTTTATTGTAAATTTTTACAAAAATATTTGGAAAAGCTTAAGAATGAAAGCACAGATTACCCAGATACGACAAGTGAGTGTTTGGGCACATCTGGGTCATGTGACCACAATTGCCCGCGACCGTAGCGCCCTCACACGAAAGTGAGTCGCGCATCGGGTTTTCTATGGGGATTTACTATGGCCGCCTGTGTTCCATCTGGAATTTGGTGAATTTCAAGCCAGGAATAAGCTGGAAAATAAAATAAAATAAGACCAACCATAAAATAGAATGTAAAATTTCAGAGGGTCTTATTTTGTTTTATTTTCCAGCTTTTTCCTGGATGAAATGCACAAAAAACCCGATTGAACACGAGCGGCCACAGAAAATCGCCACAGAAAACTCCCGATGCGCGACTCACTTTCGTGTGAGGGCGCTACGGTCGCGGGCAATTTTGGTCACATGCCCCAGATGTGCCCAAACGCTCACTTGTCGTATCTGGTGATGAAAGCTTATTAAGAGAATTAATCAAATGTATTGGAAAAACCTTTTTATTACAATTATAGCTGGCAATCCAACTATAGAAGTTCCGTCCAAGAAATTTAAGTCAAGTCTTCAAATTGCAATCTTAATGGCCTTTTTTATATTTGCGGATCTGCTATTACGCGAACTAACTTTATTATTTATTCAATGATATAATAATTTCAAAGGCAATAAAGATTGCATTACCAAATCCTAGTTTTGTTAAACGGCTATATACCTTTTAGAGGTTCTCTGATTGAGTGCATTCAAGAAAACAGTATGACTCAATTGACAAGGCTTCTTGCTATTTGCTTTACGCTAGCCTTATTAAGGCCTGCAATTGCAGATTTTGAGAAGGTAAGTTTGAAAGCTTCTATTTAATGAATAAACGAAATTAGTAATTTCAATTCGAATACTAATTCGTTTATTTAAATTGTTGCATCTTTATTACTGTTGTTTTCTATGTTACTTTTATAATAGAATAAGCATTTGGTAAAACGTGGAATTCCGCTTGATGATGGTAAGGATGGTATAAATGTAATAATTTGACCATCTGAACCAAGAAAATTATTAAAAATTTCAGAACCAAAAACAAAAACCGATGAAAAGGCAAATAATAAAGTAAGCTATTTACTTTAATCTGCCCTTAATGTAATAGTTATTATTACTAATAATTGTGGATTTTACCCAAGTCGAAAAATTAAATTAATTTGATAAGGAAAAAAAGTAATTCAGTTATCATTGCTTATTTGGTTTTTCTCGTTTTACTACTAATTAAAAGTTTAAGTTAAATTTCTACATTGAGAAAGAAAAAAAAATGTATTTGTCAAAAATAAATGAATGATTCAACTTTCGCTTTAAAACCAAAGGAATTTTAATCAAACTGTTTTTAAAACAACAACTCTTTGCAACTAACAATTACTTTTTTGATTTGGACATAATCAGTCTTTCTTCTGAAAAAAATTCCTTTTTAAATTAAAAGCTTTTATTCAGACTATCTTATTTCATCATAAGACGAGTCGACACTTTCAGCGTTATCATATTAGTAATTCATCACTCTTTATTTTTGACGATGGATTCAAAACGTTTCTATAACATTAAATTGCAAATAAAAAATCAAAACCTTTGTTTTGCCACATTAACCCCGTTTATTTTGCCTTTGCGCATCTTCAAATTGTTGATGTTTTACATACTTTTCATTCTTAGACTATAGTGAAGCGACAGGCAGAAGGAGGTGTAGCTGCCGGAGACGCAGCTCCTGCAGCCGCGGGAGGCACAGCTCCAGCTACCGGTGGAGGTGCAGCTCCAGCACCAACTCCAGCAGCCGCAGCTCCAGCAGCCTCAGCTCCAGCAGCCTCAGCTCCAGCAGCCTCAGCTCCAGCAGCCTCAGCTCCAGCAGCCTCAGCTCCTGCCGCCGGCGGAGGCGCAGCTCCAGTAGCCGTAGCTCCTGCTGCCTCAGCGCCTGCTGCCTCAGCTCCTGCTGCCTCAGCTCCTGCTGCAGAAGAAGGTGCTGCCGACGAAACTCCTGTCCCAGCTCCTCCAAGTAAGTTAAGTAGGGCAGTTTGTAAAACGATGCAGACTCTGGAGCCCTCAATAAATCTCACTAACATTAAGCTCCAAGTTTATTTTAGCTTTTAGGAGTCTTCAGAGCAGGCGATAAGCTCATGCTTGGTTAAGAGGAGATCCCCAAGGGTGAGAGGGAAATTTAGTATCGTATCATTATCGATGTTACTTGAGATTACCCCCTCCTCTCCAGAATATTGAATATATAGCGTCAACACAATCACATTGTACAGTTTTGTTTTTAAGTGTTTAGCTAGGTTGTTTTCCCAACAACAAAATAATTCAAACCAGCTGAACCCCGTCGAACCGACGGGACAACCAACAGGGCTTTAATTTACATTGAATTTTGATTATTTTTCAATTTTTCATTGTATTTTTTAAATTGAACTTTGGAATTTTAGTGAAAATTTCATTTCTTTTTCATTTTATTTCACTTTTATAATAAAATTTGGAATATTAAGGGAAAATTCCATATCATGTTATTTTCTTTCTTCAACTTTTTATTGAATTTTGATGAAATTCTGCATTTTCAATTTTTCATTGAATTTCCATCAAATTCTGCAATTTTTCATTAAAATTCCATCAAATTTTGCAATTTTTCATTAAATTTCCATCAAATTTTGCAATTTTTCATTGAATTTCTATCAAATTTTGCAATTTTTCATTAAATTTCCATCAAATTTTGCAATTTTTCATTGAATTTCTATCAAATTTTTCATTTTTTAAATTTGTCAGTGAAATTTTCCAATTTTTCATTGAATTACCATCAAATATCAATGATCAAACAAATAAAATAAACACATACTAAATACCCTCATCATACCCTGCCCAAAATAAATACTTGACCTGAAATGCAATACACTCTGTCACATTTCCTCAATGTCTCCCATGACCAATCGTGGTATTACAAGTGATAACATCACATCCTGCAGACAGTCAACTGCATATTACTATTATAGAAGAAAGAAGATTATAGATGTTTTTATACTTGCAAATATTGAGACCTGGAATTCATTCAAGCGCGCATGAAAAAACGATAGGGCTAAAAGGGGTCCCTCAGTCCAAGTAAACAAACTCTATTTAATAATGTTTGGTATTTTTGCCAAACGGGGTGCCATTAGCTTTACCTTTTCGGTCTTATCATGTTACAATGTGTTTTTATTATTGTTATTTTTCTTTTAAAAACAACAAATCTAGAACAAATACAACAATTTCGAAAGTTATTTAAATCCGTTATACGATACCACAAAGAAAAGGTAACCTTTAAAGTTTTTGTATGCCACGCGATATAAATTTATATTACATAAAATTGAGCTCTGTGCCAACAATGGATTAACTAGAGTTATTGTGTTAATGTATACAAAACCATCGTGTTTAGATAAAATTTCTAATAATACCACGGGATAGCACATTATTGATTAATGTGATTATTTCATTGTTTAGAATGGACTAACTATAGTAAATACTCGGACTATTTCTAAAATAAAATAATTTTTCTTTCTTCAGAACGAATTCAGAATAAAATTGCCGACATAGTAAGTTATTATATGCACTAAAACAAGTGATTAATGTTTTAAACTCAATTTAAACCTCTTTTTTTTAATGTAAGATTTCAGCAATCAAACAGAAATTGAAAAGCGTAATTTCAGGTAAAAATACTTTCTTAATACAGGACCGGATTAACAATCCGAGACCCGAGATTAAAAAGTTTGGGTTTTATAATTTAACACGTCTTTCCATTTGAAGTTTGGTTTTTAGTGAAATTGGTAATGATGTTGTGAATCAAAACATGACAACTTGTGATTATCACAACTTGTGATAATCGCAGACTTGCTAAACTCGAACCTGCTTCACTATTTATTCATAATTCCGAGTGTGGATTATCACTTTCAATACCACGAATCAAACGTTTACAGTTGGCCAAAAGTATTACCAGTGTAATTTTTCCTTCTCAGGCTCCATTGCTAACGTGATTGATCAACTCGATCATTTCTCGGCTTTCGATTGGCCGACGTTTGATGACGTTTGATGAGTGGTATAATCAGAGAAATCTGTTATACAGGAAAGCCAACTTCACAATTGCCCTGGAATCACGGGACCCAGATTAGGACTTAATCTGTGTATTACAGTAGCATTTAGAAAAGTTTTTCCTGTAATCTAAAAGTTATTAAGTTACTAAGTAATAATAGAGAGTTTGTTCTTTGCAAACTCTTTATTAATTTTATAAGTAATAATTTCTTAGTTAAATAATTTATCAATTCCAGATTACGATTATTATCCACTAATCACTTTTTGAATTCAATTTGAGTAATTGAGTAAATGTTATGGAATATCAACTTAATTTTAAGTTTGGTTTTTAGTGAAATTGCTAATGATGTTGTGTTCAAATTCATTATTAAATTTCTAATGAGATTTCTTATAACGTTTGGAAAATAATATCGGTAAATATTGAAGTTCAAAATCATTACAATTTATTTTCCCTCTTTTAAAAAAAAAAAAACCACAAACTCCTATTATTCGAATAAAAATGGAAAGTTCAATTTTATCAAGATCATTCTTGGTTTTGTGCTTAGAAATTTATAATGATATTTTACACTATTGCAAATCTATTTAAGGTAAAGGTAGAGATAAAGGTAGTCTGTTCGGCAATCTCTTTCCAAGAGGTTACAAAGGACCTGCAAGAGGAGATGATGATGATTCGGGAGAACCTCGTCGTCGCAAGGGAGGCAAGCATCACCATCACCACCATCATCATTACGCTTCTGACGAACAGTTTTACGAAAATAAACAAACAGCCGTCAACCTAAAAGATGAGGTTAAACAAACGCAGAAGCAACTCGAAAGCACCGGTGGTGGATTCAATGCAAATGTTAATCAAAACAACAATTTCTCACCATCTTTTGGCAATATTGGTGACATTGGAAGTGTAGCCGGTAGAGAATTAGTGAAAGAATTCGCAAAGGCTATAGGAGTGACGCCGGAAGGAAAACAGTCTAGCACACCGATTAGCCACTCCGAATTAGTTCGATTTGAAAAATATTTAGATAAATATTTCACTTTGCTTAAACGATTGATACTTCAATCTCGTCAGCCAGAACGAAGAGGTCCAGAATACTTTTTTGACTTCCGACATTTTTATTTACCAAATGTTTTACCGGTTGGCGGGTATGAGTGAAATCAAGTTTATTTTAATGCTATAAATTAATAAAATTATTTCGTCTAGTTCAAGTTTGCTCGATGATGATTCTTCGTCTTCCAGTGGCTCCTCTGACAGTGATTCCGGCAACATAAGTTTTGGCTCGGACGAATTGTTTGGACGAGCAGCACCAGCTGCAACGAAGAAACCTGCTGCCAAGAAGAAGGGAACTCCCGCCAAAGGAAAAGCTGCCGCAAAGAAAACTACTGCAGCTCCAGCAGCTGCAGCCGCACCTGCTGCTGCTGCCGGTGCACCTGCAGGTACAGAAGCGCCTCAGGCTGATGTACCTCAACCTCAACCTCAACCTGAAGCATCTGCGAGTGATGCACCACCGGCCAATAGACGTTGATTACGAGCACTACACCAAATAAGCCTGAGCTATTTAAAAAGATGAGCCTGATCTAATAAATATATAACAAATTTAAGCTAATTTTACGTATGTATTTTAAATAATAAACGTATTTTTGAATTTAAAAATATTTTTTTTCGTGCAAATGTACCAACGTAAACAATAAAAATTGCAAGATTGATTCCTTCCAAATGATTTAGGAAATTTTATATTACTAAAGATAGTTGGTGAGAAGAAAATCAAATCATTCATCCGCAATTTGTAATGTTTGGAAATCTCATGCTCATGACAATCCCTCTATTGCATAGCGAAATGTAATTGCATCTAACCAACAAATTCAATTTTGCATTTCATATTGGATAATTTTTTGACAAATGCTTGACGGGATTATTTATACGATATGTATAAGCAGTAGGATCTTTTTTCGTCTCATCATAATAATGTTAAGCTATTGGAATTTTCGGAAGCCGCGCAAATCTGTTTAAACGTTTACAACATTTTATTTTGGCCGAGGCTATTTTCTCCTACGTACGGTCATGGTCAAAAATAAACTTCTCAGTTGACCATTGGCTCCCAATAGTGAAACGTGAAGATTTTTTTAACCACGACTGTATGTATAGAAATAGCCACTGCCAGAAGTAAATTAAAATAAATGGATTTTACTACTGCCACTGCCTTTTACTTTCCTACAGCTTCGTTTGAGAAGTCGAAACTGTAACTACACAGTTTCAGTATGAATGAAAAGCATTCTTGACATAATATTCGGAAACTTAACTCGTAGAAAAAAAGTATTATTTTTTAATTGATTTATTACTATACAAGTATCTCCTACTGCGTTGTTTAACTATAGCGCTCCCCCTAAAATATAATGAGAGCAGCTGTAATTAATCTAACCAAAGTAAACGCAAGTAAACGTAGAACGTCATCATTTAACGCTATTTTCACTTAACGCTCCCTTTAGAAATAGCGTTAAGCGGAGTATTACTGATAATATTTCAAAGTTTTATTTTAGCTACGGAAATTCCAATTTTTATTCAGGTTAGATTTATGAAAAATAAATCTAATCTATAGTTAATATAAAATCGGCTATTGCAATGGAATGACCACATCCTGAATTGTGATGTTCATTTTATAACGCTATTTATCATTATAGTCAACAAACGCGAGGAATGGTTTTTAATTGTTCATTTTGAGAAAGAGAATATGCAGGATTTAGTACATCGTAAAACATTATCATGATTGTTGATTGTAACCCTGTAACTGTTCTTATAGAGTTTCTTGCTAAATATTTGTTTGTATAACACGTAAAAAATATGTTTCAGATAAAACATTTTTTTAAAATTTTCTTTTATATTATCACAGTAATGGCTGAAGACTTTACAAAGGTAAAGAATTATTTTATAAAGCTATCTTACAGTAACTGCCTCCAATAAAATAATTTATTTTACAGTTAGACGACATTATTTTGTTAACCAGTGCAACAGAAAATAATGATTTAACAGGTTTCAAATAAAAGATATAAATTAAGTAATTCAGTTTTCACACTAATTAGCTGAAACTTTGCACTCTTTCAGATTCAACTACAACAAGCACAACAATGGACTCTACTACTGCAGCAAACACCACCTTGGACTTTACAACAACCACAATCAGCACTGCAACGGACACTGCAGCAAACACCACTTCGGACATTACAACAACTACAATCAGCACAGCAACAGACATAGCAACAAGCACTTTAAATCCATCAATAAATTCTAGCAGTAACTTATTACAAAGCACATCAATACAATCATTAATCAACTCTCCATCAGCTCCAACACCTTTGCCCAACGAAATTACAACTATCAAGGCAAGACAGCCACTAATCAACAAACTTAAAGTTTTTATAATTTGTGAATTTGTGAATTTTTTTTTCAACAGCCAATAATAACACAAACCACTATAAGTAAGCCACGTCTTATCAGAATTGTATAATTCAAAATGTATGCTTATTTTTAATTTTAGTTAACAGAACCGTGCCTGAAATAGTGCATAGTTATGATTATGAAGAAAGCTTCGAGAACATTCCTCACTCTCAGCCTGTTGTTCCATTACAAAATGCAGTGGACCCAAACTATTCAGCACAGTACTCCTATCCATATCCATCGCAATACAATCCTTACGCTTATTACGCTCCCCCACAATATCCTGTGGCTCAGTATCCTGTTCCACAATATCCAATTCAAGAGTATTCACCTGTGCAATACCCCTCACCAGCCATTCAGTATCCACCTGTTTATCCGTTACCTCAATATCAACCGATACCATTTGCCCAGCCTCAAGAACAGTCTCCACTTGATACTACCTTATCGTCTCCATTAGCATCTTTGGTAGTTGCTTTCAATGATTTGTTATCATTCGTTGAAAAAGCCGATACCGTTTCACCAAAATTAAATATCAATATCGAAAAATTACTTCCTGAAGATTTTTCAAAATTGTTTAAAGAGAATATTACAAACACTTTAAGTACACCAAGTCCTGTTGCCGGTAGATCATTTAATCACGAGAAGTCGCAAGTTAAAGTAGATAAAGTGAAGACTTCTTTTGAGACACGGAAAAGAAGCAGTTACAGCAGTAGTGAAGAGGAAGAGACCAGAGGAAGCAGAGTTGGGAATTATCCTAAGAAAAATCCAAAAAATAGTGAGGAGGAAGAAACCAGAAGTCATTATCCTAAAAAAAATCCACGGAAAAATAGTGAGGAGGAAGAGACCAGAAGTTATCCTAAAATAAATCCACGGAAAAATAGTGAGGAGTTAATGTTTCATCTGAAACCGGGGCAAATATTGCATAAACATACATATTACACCATTGAAGATCCGGATCAACCCACACGAAAAGAACCCAAGACAAACCCAGAAGAACAAAAACAAATTCCTTTGACGTTTTCGAATCTTTATATTCCCTTATTTTATCTACCAGTTGACAAATAACGTATTAAATGTTTGAACTTTTTAATTTTAATTTAATGTCTGATATTGGTTTATTTACCTCATAGATCATCTTAGCATTATTCTTATAAATTAAGAATTTAGTTAAGCCTAGCTGATGTTTTTAAATTTAAAGATGTAAAAAATCAATAGATAAATTTTAGTATGATGTTATTCCTGCGCACAGACTAAACAAACATCAATCAAATATATTTAACACTTTTGTTTTCTAATGGCTGATGCTAATTTAATCTTAATAAAAAAAATTTTTAAACTAAGTTAATAAAAAGTAATTTCTTTATCTGTAAAGCCATAAATTTCCATAAAATTTAAATGTAAATAAAATTGTAAAGCAAACTAAATTGTTTTAAATTGCGTGTTTTATTGTTTGATTTGTTTCAACCAACATTTTGTTGTAATAAAGCTATTACCGCTACTGAAAGTGTAAGCAGAATTTTGCTTTCCTGCACAACTTTATTTCGTTAAACTAAAAATAAGAATTACATTTTTTCCTAAACAATCAGCAACAATGTACAGTATCTTCTGTATCCGAATTAATTTAAAGCAATTAAAATTCGGTCACTAAATTTATCGTTAATTTATCGTTATTTTTTTGAATGTGATCAGCTACTATTGTAGAATATGATATTATTTTACAAATAAGGATCTTAGCATTTATTCCTTTGTATTATAAAATTTGATATCAATTTTATAGTTATGTATTTGCTTATTCACATCCTTTGCGCAGAAGAATAATTAAAAAGAGTTGTTAATTAACTATGTTTGCATCGTCTTGGCCACTTCTGCTTGCTTTAATCGCAGTTTACTCTGGCTATTTAGTCCAATGTGAAAATAGTCGTTCGGTATGTTATCTTAGATACATTAAAATAGCTGCAGTAAATTGTTAATAAATACTTTTTGGAAACTGTACAATCTTAATTACTGTTTAATGTTATTTTTACATTTTTTAGAGCGATGGTCAGCCATCCGCCTCTTTAGGTAACTATCAAATTAGAAGTATTTTAAAATTATAATTTTAATTTCTTTTGACTTAGTCCCGAAAGGCGGCAAAGGATGGGGCAATAAGAAAAAAAAGGATAAAGGAAAATCTTCAGAAGAAGAAATTGCTGACAGGACACAACAACAACAATACCCACCTCCTTATCCACCACCTCCCTATCCCCATCCTCAATATCCTCCTGCTCAATATCCTCCTCCTCAATATCCACCGCCTCCTCCGCCTCCGTATTCCCAATATCTTTACCAGCAGATGCCTTATCCTCCTCCTCCTCATTATCAGTACCCGCCCCCTCCATATCCATATCCTCAGTACCAACAGCAACCTCAACAAGCACAACAGCCGCCACCACAACAACCGCAACAGCCGCCGCCACAACAACCACCGCCGCCTCCGCCGCCTCCTCCACCGCCACACGACGATCAAGCGAAAAAAAGTCCACTGTCAGCGGTCGTTAAAGGCAGCGTCACAACCAACATCAGACAACACAATACATTTGCACCGACTTTTGGAAACATTGGAGATCTGAGTTTGGGGAAATTTCTCTTTGGCGACGCTCCAGATTTGAATAATTTTGATGAGGATCATAAAATAGAAGATCCTCAAATGATATCAGCGTTTTTGATAAGTAAGTTGGATTACATGAAAGACGCAGTGGCATACCTTATGGGTGGCGATGGTCAAGAACATCCAGAACCGAGTGTCGGATTAAAACCGGATATGGGTAATCCAATATTAGGGAGAGAGTTGTCGTATATCGATAAGTCTGCTCAATCGTCGTCATCATCATCATCATCATCAAGTGAAGAAGATCACGGTGTCAAATATATTGCGCAACCTGTAAAGCACTATTCAGAGTGGCCTACTAGACAAAAATATCCAGAGCAGCCTACTGGACAAAAATATCCAGAGCAGCCTACT
>JAQIXT010000999.1:0-20441 GCA_034700445.1 Stenotaenia linearis | reverse complement strand
CAGAATCAATGGATTTTCTGGTAAAATCCACTAAATTTTATCAAATTGTAAACCAAAACATACTATAAATACATTTAGTTCTATGTTATAGTTTTAAATTTGAGTACTTATGACAATGTACATGTAATGTCTCGATACCCAGTCCATTAATGCACTTGTTTTTCTTAAAAGTCATTTTTTAAAACAATAAACGTTTTTTATAACATTTGTTTCAAATTTTGGGGATTTTTATTTTATGTCTCGAGTCCCTAGGAATTCCCGGGACATTTGAAATATGTCGTCTCGAGTCCCGGGAAATTAAAAAGGTCGGGACTTCAGAATCCCTATTTGGCACACCTGGTTGCGGTTAGGTTAGTAACTTGTGATATCAAGGGTTCCTAACTTGTGATATCAAGGGTTAATAACTTGTGATATCAAGGGTTTGTAACTTGTGATATCAGGGATTCCTAACTTGTGATATCAGGGGTTAGGACCCTATGGTAGTCTAGAAAGCTCATTCAGCTTAAAAATACCCAATAATTCAATTATTTAGGTGCTCCTATCCTACTACAAAAGACAATTGGAAAATAATATAAAGGGAGGAAGATAGTGTCGAGACGATGGTGGTGTGGTGCAACCATACAAAAGTGATTACGATTGCACGGGACGGCGGGACCAGCCATGGTAGTACCTGAAGTTCCCGTCATCTTAGGGGAGTGGTGACCCCCCGAGCACTGTGGTGCGGGAAGCATGGCAAGCAGAACCGACCACAAATGCTTCCGGCCGGATGACTGAAATCTCGACAGAGAAAAAAGGGTGAACCTCAGGAATTGCTAGGACCCCCTCCTCGAATGTGGGTTCACCCGAACGAAAAATGACGAGCGTGCCATGGCGTCGTCGCGTCGAAGGCCATTCGGTTCTCAGATTTCTTCCGACGTACACTACCGATGGTGCTTCGGCGCCGGCCGGTCCCTGTACAGCCGGAGACTTCGCCATTTCGATCCCGCATGATCGAAATGAAATCTGCGGGAGCGCCTCTCTTGTTCGGTGGCTGGGCTTCACTGCATCAAAGCGATCCCCACCATCCATGTATTTTTAAGCAGAATGAGCCCTCCACACTATCGTAGGTTCCTAATATGATATCACAAGTTACTAACCCTTGATATCACAGGTTCCTAACCCTTAATATCACAAGTTACTAACCCTTGATATTACAAGTTAGGAACCTATGATATCACAGGTTCCTAACCTTTGATATCACAAGTTAGAAACCCTTGATATTTCAGGTTACTAACCCTTGATATCACAAGTTAGGAACCCTTGATATCATGTTACTAACCCTTGATATCACAAGTTACTAACCCTTGATATCACAAGTTAGGAACCTATGATATCACAGGTTCCTATCCCTTGATATCACAAGTTAGGAACCCTTGATATCACAAGTTAGAAACCCTTGATATCACAAGATTTATTGCCCTTTTTGATATGGTAATTAGGTATACAGCTACAAATAAAGGCTAGAAGCAATTGGTTCTTTAAATCGACATTTTGAAAATTTAGAAATGGCAACTTTAGCTTTAGTTTTTGGTAAAGTGATTTTTGTCTTTTTTTCTAATACACTAAACGTTTTTAAAAATAATAAAAATTGATTAATCATATTAAGAAAGGTCCATTGCTTCATTTTATGAATTCAAATAAAACCGGCTATGCACGAATAATGGTAAGGGCTTGTGTGGGATTAAAAATTTTGTATTTAATTATCGATCAGAGATATCGAATACAAATAATGTGTCAACTCAGTGATCTTAGGGTACTGAAAATATTCTTGTTCATGAAAAAATAGGATGTATCGTTTCAATCCGCTTCGCTGCATTGATAAAAATGAAAATCGGTGTGTAATGCAGAAAAGCTCTTCCTTCTCGATTATTGTACTCATTCTCAATTCGTGTATTTCCATCATTGAGTTTTACATTATTTCATCAGTGATGAATTTGGATTGGCAGTGTGTCTATAAGGTTGCTAATTATTTTTATTTGAGAACAAATAATACAAAAATGAAATTAAACTTTCAGAATTCAGATGATGGATCAAGAAGTGGAAATTTTCCTCCATGAAATTCGGAACAATGCTTTTACGGATATGGTAATAGAAAGGAAGTTAATAATATCTACTTTTTTGGCAAAAACTCTAGTCGCTACAAATAGTTACTGTTTAACCATATTTATATTAAATTAAGTACCGTATGTAAAGTTAAATGATAAATGTTTACATTTCAATCGCAGTAAAATCTTGTAAAATTAAGGAATGATGTGTGTATTTCATTTAATAATTGACTACTTGATTAAGTAAATATTGATTCTTAATTGGAAATGGATGAAAATTTTTTCATAACCCTTCAATTTGATCATTTGCATGTAATATTGTATAACTTCACACTACAATATTTGACGCTATTGATATTTCCGACTAAATGAATGACTGGAAAACTTATGGTTTTCGAAGTTATTTGATTGAAATATCGATTTGAAACTCTAAAATCAATGGGATGTATCGAGGTAGCTTCACTACATTAAAAATAAAAATCAGCATGGAATGCAGGAAAGCGAATTTCTCTCGTATCTCGTATGATTTCATCTTTTGATTTCACTTTAATTTTAATTTTTGATTAATTTCGAGTTGCAATTAAAAAAGGAATATCTTTCTACTTTCCAGACTTAAGTTTTTATTGAGTCAAAAATAGTGAAATAAAAATTAATTTTTATTAAAACTATTTTACAACATTTCCTTTTAAAGTATTCATATATATATATACCGTAATTATATGGGTTGGGAGTGGATTTCCATGGACATAGAATGAATTTCAACTGGCTGAGAGGTTTTCCATAGGCTGATAGAGGTTTGGAGTGGATTTCCACGGGTTGGGAGTTGACTTTGACAGGCTGAGAGAGGTTTTTCATGAGCAGAGAATGGATTTTAATTGGCTTTAAAGGTTTTCCATGGGCTGAGAGAGATTATCGTGGTTTGGGAGTGGATTTCCACGGGCAGGAAATGGATATCCACAGGCTGAGAGTGAATTTCCATGGGCCAAAAGAAGTTTATTTTCAGCAGAGAATGAATTTTAATTGGCTGAATAGGTTTTTCCAGTTTAACTTTTTATCTGGTTGAGGGAGAGAGAGAGAGGTGTTTAGTGGACATGGGAGTGGATTTCCAAAGGCTGGGAGTGGATTTCCAAGGGCTGGGAATGAATTTCCAGTAACTTTAAGTTTTATTTTCGTGGCTGATGCACTTTTATTTCACTTTAAACATAAAGTTAATTGTAAATGTTTGCATTTCAATCGCAGTAAAACCTTGTAAAACTAAGGAACGATGTTGTGTGTATCTATCTGGGCACCGTAATCGACTACCTGTTATATTAAATATTTTATTTTTAATCAGAAATGATGTAAATGTGTTCTTGAGTTCCTTAACTTTTTCTTCTGTATTTAATATTGTGTCATAAAACGACTATTTGGAGTTTTTGTCACTTCCGATTAAATTATTAACTGGAAAATTTCTGGTTTCCAACAAGTACGACTGAAATGTTAAGTTAAAGCCCAGAATCAATGAATTGGACGAATCGTAGTAGCTCGCATTGCTGCATTGCTAAAATAAAAATCGGTCCGTAATGCAGGAAAGCTAATTCCTCTCGATTAATCATTATTTACTCAAATGTTAGATCTTTAAGTCAGAAAATGCATTTTTATATATTAGAAAATGACCATTAATTACTGAAACTTAATTTCGATATTCGATTTCAATATCGATTCGATATCAAAATTAAACTGGGATTTATGTCACTAAAAAGTATAATATTCTGATAAAACTAGGCAATTTTGTTACTTTCCAGACATAATTTTTAAGATAAAAGAAATGCAATAATGTGAATAGTTAGTAATGAATTGGGATTAGAGTGTGTCTATAATACACCATGGAATTATATATTTTTTTATTTATTTTGGTAATTGACTACGCTTTTAAAAAAATATTCATTCTTAATTGGAAAAGGATGAAAATCTGTTTTTAATGTCCTAAATGTAATATAGAATTGTAGTACAAGTAGACTACGGTATTTGAAACTATTGGCATTTCCGATTGAATGAATGACTGAAAAATGTATGGTATTCGAAGTTGTATGATTAAAATATCAATTTAAAATTCTAAAATGAATTGGATTAATTGTAGCTTGTTTCGCTACATTAAAAATAAAAATCAGCTTGCTGTGTAGGTCGTCATTCGCAGCTCGTATATTTTCATCTTTTAATTCTACAGTAATTCCGCGATGTAATTAAAAAAGGCGTATTTTCTACTTTACAATAATATCGAAATAAAAATAATTTATAAAATCACCTATTTATTTTAAATTGTGGGTTTGTATTTCCGTATCACATTCAAAACATACAACTTTTCATGAATTAATTTGTTTATTCAAATTACATACGTATGATTACGTCACTTAAACTTTTTATTTTTCATTACGAAATTCTACATTTTACTTATTGGCGGCTAAGAGTGTAACTGCACAGACACCTATACTAAAATGGCGAAAGCAATGGATCAAGACCAAGCACAGGATAACCTATTTTACACAATTTGGCATTTTATCGTGCCTGCTAAAATACAATTTGACATAACTCTAATGGAAGTTGAATTTGAATCTCTGGACAACGCTTTTCTAGCATCGCCAACGGAAACGTTCAACTACAACCTCCTGAGGCTGAAACAAGCCTATTTGTATCGATATTTTACCATAATTACCACTGCAGTTAAAACCTGTTGGAATATCGCCGGAATAGCACCTAATTTTTTTGAGGCGTATGGAAAAATGAATGTTTTTTCCATCGGTGGCGGTCCAGGCTGCGATTTGATGGGAATCCGTCAATGGTTGAAGGAAAAGAATGTTATTCTTCCGATTAATGGAGTTATTGCCGATATTTATGATTGGTCTGACTGTACGAAAACATTGTTCCGGGAAATGGATGCAAACGATGAGTACAATTTAGGAAATACTGATTTCATGAAACAAGATTATTTTGAAGTAAGAAAATTAGAATAGCTCGTGAAGAATTGTTTAATTTACTTTGTTTCTTGTAGCTTTTGAATGAAGAGACAATTTACGCAATCCAGACTGCCGATGTCGTCACTGTAATAATGTTCCTGAGCGCTGTGTCGATGAATTCCGAAAAATCACTACGAAGTCTATGCGTTAGTAATGAATTGTTATTTAATTTTATTACGGTATGAATTAATTGTTTTGAAATGTAGGAATTTGTTAAATACATGAGGAGAAATTCGTTGCTACATTTTATGGATATAAGTGAAGATCGTTTTGCAGATGTAATAATGAGGGCATGTGGTGATGCAATGGAATTGGAGTGCTTGTATAAGGTTGTAAGTTATTTTGATTGAGAAGAAATATTAAATATGCAATGAAATTTCAGTCGGTTGATATAGAAATAGAGGTTCCTCCCCACGAAGCTGCAGCAATAGGCTCATACGCTTTTTTGGATATGGGACCAGAAAAGAAGTTAATAGTGTCCACTTCCTTTTGGCAATGCAGTTAATTGAATGCATATATAATTAGTTAAGTGTGAGTTGACCTTAATCGTTAATTTTTTTTAGTTTCGAAGTTTAATCGTAGCTATTTTAAGTGTATAATTGATTAAACAATAATAATATACTGCATATTTATCTCTGTAATTGTGTAATTGTTGTAATAAATATTCCATTTTTAATTAGAAACAATAAAAGTGTGTTATCTTGAGTTTCTTAATATTGTATTAGATTAGAATACTTCTGGAATATCACTTCTGGTTGAATGGATGAATGGAAAATTTCTGGTTTTCCAACAAGTACGACTGAAATGTTAATTTAAAGCCCAGAATATGAATTGGACGAATCGTAGTAGCTCGCTTTGTTGCATTGCTAAAATAAAAATCGGCCCGTAACGCAGGAAAGCTAATTCCTCTCGATTAATCATTTTTAGATCTTTAAATTAAAGTCAGCAAATGCATTTTTATATATTAGAAAATGACCATTAATTATTGAAACTTAATTTCGATATCAAAATTAAACCGAGATTTATGTCACTAAAAAGTATAATATTCTGATAAAACTAGGCAAAGTTTTTACTTTCCAGACATAATTTTTAAGATAAAAGAAATAACAGGCACTTTAAAAAATGTTTCTAATTTAAAGTAAAAAAATTATTTGCTTCTGATTACCGTTTCTAAGAATTTATTATTTAAGAATATTGAAGAAATATTATATTTAATTAAATAGAAAATTTGTACAACTGTAAACAACTTAAATTCGTGTTGTTGTATCCACTTTTCACGAATTAATTTGTTTATTCAAATTACATACGGATGATTACGTCACTTTTGACTCACATTTAGAAATTCAACTTTCTACGGTTTATTCGCGATTAAGAGTTTACTGTAATTGAACTGGCACCCGCGTACTTAATGGCCGAAGCAAACATTCAGGATCGAGAGGGAACTGAAGATAACCTCTTCTCTACGATATGGAATTCCGTCATACCAGATAAACTACGATTTAACAGAATGCTCATGGACGACTTTTTCAAGCTACTGGATAACGTTTTTATCTCGGCGCGAAGGGAATCGGTCCCGTACCATCTTCCGATGTTACAACATGCTTATTTATATCGATATTTCACCTCAATCACTACTGCGGTTAAAACCTCTTGGAATTACGTCGGAATTGATCCTAATGATTACGTGAGGGCAGGAAAAATGAGAGTAACTTGCATCGGTGGCGGTCCTGGCTGTGATTTGATCGGGATCCAGCAATGGTTGAAGGAAGCTGGTATCATTATTCCGATTCATGGAACGATTATTGACAGCAGCGATTGGTCTGATTGCACAAAGGTATTGTTTCGGGAAATGGACAAAAACAATGTATTTAACTTAAGAAATGTTCAGTTTAAGATATGCGATTTGTTTCAAGTAAGAAAATTGTGAAGGTCGTTAAAAAATTATTTGAAATTTACATTATTGTTTTATGTAGACTTCTTTTTCATCTTTTTCATCGTTTTCATCGACACTACCGATTAATGACATTATGGCTGCTGATATCGTTACCGTAATAATGTTCTTGAGTTCTGTAACAAGTGAATGTCGCATTGAAAACAACGTAAAGGCGGAGCGTTTGAAAGTTGGTAATAAATCGTTTATTTAATTTCAATTTGAATAATTTGTTTTGAAATGTAGGGATTACTTAGACACATGAGAAGAGGTTCGTTGCTTCATTTTATGGATACATCTGAAGATCGTTATACAGCGGATCTAATTATGGACAGGGTTGCTGAACATGTTGGATTGGAGTGTCTGTACAAGGTTGTAAATTATTTTTATTGATGATGAGGAGGAATAATTAAAAAATGTAATTAAATTTTCAGATGCTCGATCTTGAGGTAGAGGTTGCTCCCTGTGAAGCTGCAGCAATGAAATGTGCTTTTATGGATATGGTACCAGAAAAAAAGCGAAAAATAGCTATTTCTTTTATGCGAAAAGAATAGTTGAATGCATGTATTTGAGTATGAATTAATCTTAATCGCTGATTTAACTAATTTAAAAAAAGTAAGTAGTGCTGTTTAACCGTATTTTTTTAAATTATGTTAATGATTTAAATTTTAGTAATTATAAAATTAAAAAATGATGTATATATTTATTTCGGTAATTGTCTAATTTTTGTAATAAATTTATCACTTTCAATGGGTGAAAAAAATATATCTCGTTTTTAAATTATTTTCATTTATGTTTATTTTATTGCATTGGATTACTATTTGGAGATATTGGCACTTCCGGTTGAATGAATAATTGGAAAATTTACAGTTTTCGAAGTTGTACGATTGATTTGAAATGTCAGTTTGAAGCTCCAAAGTAAATAGAATGTATCGCAGTAGCTAGCGAATGTAGCTTCGCTGCATTAAAAATAAAAATTGTCCTGTAATGCAGGAAAGCAAATTTCTGTCTGTTAATCGCATCCGTTCGTATCTCGTGTGTTTTCATCTTTTATTTTACATTAACTTCCAGACTTGACTTGTGACTGAAACAAAAATAGGGCAATAAAAATGTTGAAGTTGTGGTGTGAACACATGGAAGATTGAAGTTGTGTTTGTGTGTTTCTGGGTGTGTTTGGTTGTTGAGGATGTTAGTAGAGGGCGTTGTAGTTGGTTTTTTGCAGGAAATGAGCAAAATTAAAATTAAAATTTGAGAACATGAAAACATGAAAACATGAAGAGGATAATTTATTCAATTCAGTTTTAATTTTTTTTGCATGTTTTCTAATCTTTTTTGCTATTTTTGAACATTATTTGCAACTTCTGTTGATTTTTCATATTATTTGCAACTTCTGTTGATTTTTCATATTATTTACAATTTCTGAATATTTTCCATATACTTAGCATGCTTTTTTTAAAAAAAATTTCCATATTTTCTGCAATTTGTGCACATTTTCCACATTTATAGCAATTGCTGAATATTTCTACAATTTCTACTTGATTTCTAATGTTTTCTTAAATTTCTAGACTTATTTAATGCTCTCTGCAAGTTTAGCAAATTTATTGTAGATTTTTTTTGAAATTTGTTTATATTTTACATATTTCCTGCAATTTATGCACGTTTTGCAAATACCACATTCCAGTTTCTGCGACTTTTTGATTTCATTTTTATCCTCATTCATTTTTATAAAACATTCACTCGTGCTGCCCTTACTGAAGCAAGCTTCACTGCAAAACTTTCAAAAATATTTTTTATTAATTAGAAACTATATCTTTACACAAAAGAACATTCACAATTTAGCTGCAATTGGTCAAGTGATTCGAGTGAATATAACTAAAATCCGGAAGTTGTGACGATTGTTAAGCACCTAGAATTAAAAAATGGTGAAAAGTAATGAGTTGTGTGTGTTAAAATTCAAATAATAGCAGAAGTAACAACAGACGTGCAGTCCCAGTTAAAGCTGGCATAACGCAGCGGTTTCTTTTTGTTAACTTCAAGTTTCTGTAATTCCTCTGGAATGTCCATGTTGCAGTTATGGTGTGTGGAACGAGTTGTGATGTGAGCACATGGAAGTAAGGAAGTTGTGTTTGTATATTTCCGCCTGTTTTTGGTTGTTGAGGGAGTTAATAGAGGGCGTTGTAGTTGGTTTTTTGCGGGAAATGAGCAAAATTGAGATAAAAATTTGAGTGCTGACAGAAAACATGAAAAGAGGATAATTTATTCAATTCAGTTTTAATTTTTTTAATATGTTTTGCAATGTTTATTGTAATTTTTGCACATTGTTTGCAATTACTGTTGATTTTGCTTATTACTTGCATATTTTCTGCATATTTTCCATATAAAGTGGATTCTGCTTAGGACAGCCGCTTATTGGGACAAAATGTTCTGGCCCAATGTGTCCCAATTAAGCGGAACCACTGTATTTTGCATATTTTATTGCATATTTCCATACTTTATGTAATTTTTGGACATTTTATTCAATTTCCAAATTTCTATATTTGGATGAGCACTTCCGGTTTTGGTAGTAAGGGGCGGGGGTGTAGTTTGTGTTGTGGGAGTTTGGGGAGTGGCATCTGAACCCACTCCAAATGGCTTGTTTATTCATTTATAACTCCCACAGCGATTTCGAGGGGGTTTAAAGGGCACTTTCGGTTTGGGTAGGGCCTTGAAATTTTCTGAGCACCAACTACCTGAATGGGTCTCTAAGCCCATAAAATTTAAATCCTCTGCCTAAACCGGAAGTGGCTTTAAAACCCGCTCCGAATGGCTTTGTTTACTCCTTTTTGGCTCCCAGAGCGATTTCGAAGGGATTTAAAGGGCACTTCCGGTTTGGGTAGGGTCTTCAAATCTTCTGAGCACCAACTACCCGAGTGGTTCTCTGAACCCTTAAAATTTAAATCCCGCAACTAAACCGGAAGTGGCCTAAAAACCCGCTCCGAATTCCCTCCTCTAACGATTTTCATTGCCAAAACCGATTTTGAATCACCAAAACTATCATTTCCGGTTTAGACAGAAGCCCAAAATCTCTTATAACCCAACTACCCCACTCCTCCTCTATACCTCTAAAACCCCACCCTCATAACCAAACCGGAAGTGACTTAAAAGCCCCCCCCCCCCTACAAACGGCCAAAAAACACAATTCGAATCCCAACTTACCAACAAAAATCCATACGCAAGTTGTTTACAGCAACAGCGAAAAACAAAATTTTTTTAAAAAGGATTTAGTGACTTTTGTTGGTGTATTTAGAAGTTAAAAACAAAAACATGGCAGACACCTTCTTCACATTATGGATATAGCTAAATATGGCAAAGAAGAAGGGTTGATTTGTTTGAAGGTCACAAATATTATTTTGATCGAGAAATATCATATTTAATCGTATTGATTAAATTTAGCGTGTTCTACAACTAGAGATAGAAGTTCCTCCTCACGAAGTGGCAGCAATGGATCGCGCTTTTGGCGATAATGGTTCCAGAGAGGATATTAAAAGTATACACATCGTTTTGGATAAAGCCGTTAGGTAATCGTTAATTTTGTGTTTTGTATTGTGATCTTAGTTTTTTTAATTATATAAAATTAATTGGAACAGTGGCCATCTCAGAGACAAAACCTCCTCCCAATAAATCTCCGGCAATGCGAACTGTGAAATGATAATGGATAATGGTATCTACTTTTTGGCGAACAAATCACCAACCTCGGCCAGGTTTGAACCTAGAACCACAGTTTAGCCCAAAGGTAAGCGCGCTAACCACTGGTCTACCGGCGAGAATATCAAGAATGCATAGATTAGTTAAAAACTATGCATTCGAGACCTGAAGATGACAACGAGAGTTGTCGAAAAGCTTAGTCAAAATGAAAAATTTTGCAGATCAAAGTCAAAATGAAAATTTTGCAGATCAAAACATACACGTTAAACAAGCGTAAAAAAACCTTAGATAAAAAAATGTAATCTTAATTGCTACTTTTAATTGTTTAGTTTTAAATAACATTTTAATCATTATTAACACAAGATTAGGAATTGTATTAGTAATTAAGTAATTAAAAACTTTTTGATTAATATTGCCAATTTATTGTTTTCTCAAACGTTCAAACTTCCCTCAATATCGCAACAAAATTACAAACAAAACATTACCGCCATCTATAGTAGTACATCCAAAACACCTTCCAAGATGGCCTAATGCCTCAATCTGACCGAAGTGTAAGCAGTCGAAAAGTCATCTATTTGCCCAATTTTCACGATCTCATGCTGCCTAATTTATGACATATACTACGACCGTTGTTATGTCACACGGTAAAACTAATAAAAAAACAAATAATGCCATCACGGAGACTAAAATCCCATACAAACGACGCGTTTTATATGACAAAACCTCCAGAAAACTGCCTGCTAATTACATAGACACTACATTTCTAAAAGGATTACAGAAAAATGGTATAAAATTAAATGTATTATAAACTTGTCTAATATCACATAATTTTATTCAAACAGTAAATATGAAAACTTATTATCTAGTCGACGCAATAACAAATACGACAGTTATAACCGAAGAATTAAATAGGTAAGTTAATAAATCCAAAAATTATTACAAAAACTATAATTTAAAAATTTTTAATTTTCAGTGTTGTTACAATTTTCTCATCATTTCACTTTTTGGACAACCAAATGATACCGCAATACGGGTTATTTCTATTATCATCTATTCTTGTTATTTGTTTTTATATCATCTTCGAATCTCATTGGTGCTTCAATTCGGGTATATTCAAAAATTACTTTAAATATTGTTGTATAAAAATTTCAGGTTATTTTCATTATTAGTGTATGAGCATCTGAAAAGGTGTTTTGTATACTTAGCATTCATACTTGGACTATCGCCTGTTCTCAAGACGTTAACAGACACAGTGAGCACAGATTCTATTTATTTTATGTCTATCATGTTAATGCTCATTCATCTGTTAACTCATGATTACGGATTAAGTATTTCAATGTAAGTTTCAGTGCAAGAAAAAACATTTACAAAATTTACAATAATTAAATTTATTGTAAACATCTAATGTACATTATATAAACTTGTAAAAGAACACTTCACATCAGAAAGCATCATTTAAATTTTTGTAAATCTGATCGTTCTTGCAGTGTTTTAATTAGTATTTATTACGTTTGATTTAAATATTTTAATTTTAATTTTACTTTTCAGTGTTAGTCCAAGTCTTTCAATAACAGCTGCCATTGCTGCTTCTGTTACATTAGCATCGAGACTTCCAACGACCGTTTCAGTGTTTGAATTCTTAACATTTGCCGTTGAAATTATAGCTTTATTTCCCATTCTAAGAAAAAGAATTAAGGTATGACATTTTTAATTATAACTTAATTCAAAAATTTAAAAAAAAATTTTTTTTTTAGACTCAATACCCAAAAAGCCAAATTTACCTTACTTTAGTAATTACAATTATCGGTGGAATTGTCACGTGGATCATGTCTCCTATAATTGCAGTCATTTTATTTCTTTTGGACATATTTATAAATTTGTTTTGTCCTACTTTGTTTATAAGATGGCAAAAATACAAAGAGTACGTATTTTAATTTCAAAAAACCGAAATATATTACTAAACTAATTATTATTTTAATTAATTCCTAGTAATATTTACGGTCCTTGGGATGAAGCCACTATCACAAATAAATACAAAATACGATATAGAAGTGAATAATATTTAAAAAATGCTGACAACCTTTTAAGCCTTCTAGTCTTTGATTTTATAAATAATTATTTGAAAAGAAATTAAAGAAATGACAAAATTTGAATGTCTGAAACATCGATAGGATTTTAAAATCCCATATATATTATTTTATTGTCAATTTTATATACAACATACAATCGAGAAATCATAAATAATGATACAACTCTATTCGGAATTTTTTCCCTAATTTCTTGAGGAAATAAAAAAATCAAACTTAAACGTTTAGTGACACTATATTGAAAAGCGATAAATAAAAAGAATCTATATCAATAAAATTTAAATTATAATTCCATATAAATTTTGAAAATAATATGGTAAATTTAACACGCCACACAAACATTTTTTTTCATTTTGTAATAATCAGTATCAAATAGCATCTCCTGGTCCTAATGAAGAACGTTCATCTAGAAAAAGCACTAAAATTACTTATTAAGGATTTTAAAAAATTCATTATCAAGCATTAGATTAATGTCATAATTAGAAATATTTCAGCCAAATTCACGCAAACCGTGAGTCAAAAAAATTAGCAACAACAGTGACCGTTTGTACAACAATACCGTACCATCATCTGGCGGTTTTACCTATCACGAATTAGTAATATGTATATTCAACCCATTTCATTAACTAACAGTCATTTCAGATCTTTAGATTTCTAAATAAAATTAATAGGCCTAAATTGATTTTTAAAAAAAAAAAAAAAAAGTAAATAAAAGGATATTTTACATAATTATAGCACCTTGTTGAGCTAACAGCCCCCTTTTGAAATCAAAATGATTAAAATTGATAACTAACGAGACCCCTGGCACCCGAATCACTCGAGGTCTCTAAATTACAAACGGTTAATTCATATTTTTAGTGAACAAAACAGAAATTGTCACTCGACTAGAAGGAACCCTGAGTGAATCGAGAGACAGTGTCGCTTTTAAATATCCATCTGACTCAAACTGCATCTTGGCATTGAAACTGTGATCCCCCGGCTGATCTTAATGTGTGGCGCCATAATCATAACACGATTCCATGGCACGTACAAATAGAAATCGATTCTGGAAGAGAATGAGTTTTACTGCAAGTCGCGTGGTATCCTCTGTTGTGATTGGCGTTCTGAACTGAAGTCGTAAGTATACTAGAAAATTGAATAAAAAAATTAATAATTTTTTAAAATAATTTTTACATTATATATTTACCTCTGCTTCTAGATCAGCAGCTGATTTATTCTGTATTTTAGGTATATTAAACTAAAAAAAAAAAAAAAAAAAAAAAAAATTTAAAATTTAAAATTTGCAGAATAAAGTTTAAAACAAATTAATTTACATCTCTCAAAAGTTGCAAATCCTTGTATTTCGGGTTCAGTTCAAACGGAATTCCATCCAAGCCTTAAAATACATCATTTCAGTTATTAAAAAAACAAAAATATAATTACAGTGAATTCCGGTTAATTGGGCCACATTGGGCCTAGAATACTTTGGTCTAATGAAGCCAGTTGCCTCAATTATGCAAAGTTCTACAAAAAGAAAAAAAGTAGATTGCCAAGCTAAAAATATCTGCAAAATTTTTGTACAAAAATAGTAATTTCTGCAAAAAAATGCAAATTTCAATAATTTAGGCAGTAAATTAGCAGTGAGATTGCAGATCTTTGTTTTTGTTTTGAAATTTTGCAGATTCAAATTTTTACAAAAATTTTAGTTTTTTTTAGCACTTTTAGCACAAAGTAGCCAAATAACTGCGAATTATTTGCAAAAAAATGCATTTGTGTTTTTGTTCTTTAATATTTATCCCCAATAAACGGCTGCCGCGATTAACCAGTGGCCCAATTAACCGGAATCTATGTATTTGGTTACCATAATTAGATAAAGAGGACGTAGATAGTGTGCTGGTGTTGCTTCGAATTGGAGATGACGGACTTTGAAGGTACGACGACGACATGGGTGGTATAGGTGGTGGAGTTGCTCGCCCAAGAGGACCAGGCCACGTCATGCCGGCCAACATTGGATTTACAGTTTGTTGGTTCGGCGTGGCTTGTGCAGCCGCATTCGTCGGGCCAGTCTGCCTTAACTGGTTAATTGCATTCATTGGATAGAGTGAGTTGACTTGCGCACTTGCATATGGGTTCACCGGGTATGGCAGACTTTGCGGGACTGGAGGCGGAGGTCCTGTTGGCGCGGGTGCAGCAGCAGCTGGGTTAGTACTGAAATTTTCAAAAATTTTTTAAAATTTAAAATTTTTTTAAAATTTCTAAAAAAATTGAATTAATACCTATATGGCAGTGTTCCAGTGTAGCTTCTCGACATGGTGTTTGAGTTATTCGTAGGGACGGGTCCCGTTTTGTAACAAATTAGTAAACTATTTAATTCCCTGAAATTCCAACAATTTTCACTTTTTAGAAATCAATTTCAATCTGATTTTAAATACCCAGATAGTGTAAATCCTGTTGGCGCTTTCTTAATTTTACTAAGGACAATTATGTCTGTGACTGCCTGGGTTGCATCTTTTCGAGAAACTAATTTGTAGCAAAGTTGTTTTTTCCGCATAGCCTTTTGCTCTAAAATAAAAACACAAAAATAATAAATGTAACAAATTTCTAATATTTCGCTCATACCTGTATCTAATGTATGCGATAACAGAGTAAATCCTTCAGGCGGCGGTTCTTTCTCGTTGATTACTGCAATATCTTCAACTATATATTGTGTTTGTCCCTAATTCAAAGCTCGTTTACTATTTTTAATTTCATTTTCAATCATCGCACATACTTCCGTTTTTGATATACACAAATATCGGGTAATTTTTTTCCCAAAAAATCCATCTTTCCATAAATCTGCATCTGTATCTTGGTCGTAAGTTCTTGAAACCTTAGGGTAAACGTTAATTTCATTAATTTCGTTGATAATTAGCACAGAGCCCAGTCGTACTCACCACGGAATAACCCGGTGGACATTTCATTGGCTCCTCGACTACACAGATGGCAGTAATTGGACGATTGTCTGGAAGAGCATTCCATAAGTCTCGCATCATCACAGCCCGAAGAGTATTTTGCCACTCTGAAAGCAAAAAAAAGCAAACAAAAAATCAAAACAAAACAGACAACGAAATGTTGGCCTCAAATTAAATCAATTTTAAGTTCATTTAAAAATAAATTGTCCAGTTTAATCTTGAAAAGAATTTGGAAATAATCTTCTAGAATTCATGCGTAATCTCTTAATGAGAGAAAAATTAGATGAAAATGCTGCGATTACATAAAAAACTGGAGTTTTAAATCATAAGCCTACTATTTTAACTTCGAAATATGAGGTTTCAGACCGAGATTATCTGTTTTAAAATCGATTAAACTTGATTTCTCAGCAATTCCTCAGTTTTAAGACGCAATCGTGTTTTCGTTTCTCGAAGGATTTCTATTTTTGATTATACATTTCGTGTGAACGTACCTACAGTTCAGCGATAAGACCTGACTCTTCCTCCGTAAGATTATTATGTTTTAGAAAGAGTCTCGATATCGAACAAATCTTGATGCGAACTGAGATTTGTTCTTCGAGATTCGAAACTTAATTTTTGTTTTAAAATATTTTCAGTAATTGCATAAATAATGTATATTAAAAAATTAGATTTCTTATTTCGGAATTTGCATAGTATTAAATATACATTTGAAAAAAATTAAATACTTTAGTAGTCCCGCACTTAAAATTGACAGTTACTTCTGTCATTTCCGTTGCTGCCGCCAATTTCAATTCAAATGAAAATATGTTGAATCCACTTGCTGGAAATGGCTGAGGTATTTAAGAAAAAATATAACATGAGGAACACAAGTGCACTAAATTTTTGTATTTATATTAGTGTGTTGAATCAACAAAAGCGAAAAAACAGAGACGTCGTAGTAGTTTATCCCGAGGCCGACGAAGTAGCGTTGGTTTTGCTCTACATAAAGGCGAAGGTTTGTTGTGATTAAAATGTTAATTTGTCGATAATTTTATAAAATTTGTACGTTGCTTTAATTTTGATTACAGATGGAAAAAAATTATACGGAGAAAAGGACTTGGCGAAATTAATACATGCAAATTTCAAGGTTTAATTATAATTCACATTAAAAACAGAGTAAATGAATAATTATTTTTCTCTAGAAAGTACTAAAAGAAATCATAGATGAGATTGAATCAGCGAGCGTTAAAGCTGAACTTGTTGCTAAAGGTAAGAAAAAATTATTTCAAGAATTAATTCAACATCGATGACTGTTTTGCGTATTTACAGCGCAAAAAGCCCATGCAGAAATTTTAACTGAAATGAAGAATGACGATGAATTTTTAAACGTTTTAACGTCAACAGATTAGTAAGTTTGATTTTAATTTTTAGGATGCGTAATAAATTGATTTAAATTATCCAGTTCATCAATACCACGCCTTAATGGCATTCAAGATGACATCGACACTCAAGAAAAATATTCAAAAAAGTAGTTGGAAATGACATTTGTGGTACAAAACTTTCTACAACAGCTATTTGTATTTTATAGATTGAAAAAACAATGTAGAGATTGGGATCGCTTGACAGAAAAATGTGCAAATGAAGATTTCTCACCCAGGTACAACTGACTGAAATTTAATTTCACAAAATAACGATTTGGAATAAAATTTGCAGTGAAATAGACACCGAAGTAATAATTAACACTGCACCATATGAAGAAACTGCTTCGTTTTGCATAAATGCAATGAAAGATTTAAACCACTTGAAAGAAAATCTGCTCATAAAGGTAAATAAATTAAAAATTAAAATGCATGATTTATTTTAATGTTTTAAATTCACAGGTGGATAAGTTTTCAACGGACGTAGAATGCCAGAAGAAAAATCTTTTCAATATTCAAACTGCTAGACGAGAAGTGAACGTTTACGGTAAGCTTTTATCGGAAAAATAATTTTCTAATTTATTAGTTACTGTAAAATCACGTAATTATTTTATTTAATGCATTTTAGGCAGTTTTGGTCTCGATAAATTACCACAGCCCGATCCGAAAGTTCTTATCCTGGAATAGGCTCTTGATAATATTCTTTTTAACATTATTGGAAAACAATTTTGAAAATGTAATTTTTTTCAAATGCTATAATGGTCAGAATCGAGGAATTTTTAATAATTTAATACTTTCGTCTAATTTAACAATATTTCTTTCACGTCTGTTTTCCAGTTACTGTAAACAACAAAGAAATAAATGATCTTAAAATTAATTTTTAATTTTAATCTGACAATCATCTGACGTGTAAATAACAGAATTAATTTTAAAAGATTCTTAAAATATTTTTTTTTGTAAAATGTGAAGAACTTAACACTAAAAATAATATTTCAATTCATTTACTCGATCATTTGTTATGTACATTTTTAGGAAGCAAAAATTAACATCGTCCATTTCTAATAACATTATTTTATAGTTTTTTTAAGTAGTAACAATTTTAATGTTTAAAAGATCCCTTAAAACTAGACTGTAACAAACTTTTTCTTTGTAATTTACGCTCTCGTTGAGCCAAATAATCACGTCTAACGGGGCTCATTCTTAGTTCGATGTTATGAGAAATTTTTTCTACGATTTCTTTTGCTTCTGTTCCTTCTGCTTCAAAGTCGTGATGTTTAAAATCGTGGCTGTTGTCTGATTTGTACGTGAGCCTAAACAGCAATTTTCCTTAAAAAATATAAGAAAAGAATGAACATTGATTTTGAGCAGATTATACTGCAAAAGCAAATCAGATTCACAAAAATTTACAATAAATATTGTAAACATCTAATATACATTACATTTAAGATTGTAAAAATACCGTAAATGTCATGTGTGTACCTTTGTTTTTTACAACAAATTTAATTATTTTAAAATTTTATAAATCTGATTTTTTCGCAGATTAAAAATGCATGTTTTTACCATTGTATTTTAATTCCAAAAGTTCACAAGCAGCTATAGTATCAATATCATGAGTCACAGGTTTTTGTGGCTGAGTCCAAAACTTGACACTTCCTTTTTGCTGTACAGGATCAATCTCAATTTTATCTACAGATATTCCTTTTTTAAGAGAAAAAAAATTCAGTTCTTGACATTAAAAAGTAGAAATTATTATACAAACCAAGATGAATTTCACTTTTATGCAATTTTCTTATTAGAAATACTCTGTAAGACAAATACCGAGGTGCGTCCATTACCATCATCTCTTTCGGCTGCCATTGTTCTTTTGGATCTTCTCGCTTACCTAAGTATAAATAATCCAGGTAATTATTTTAGTTGGATATCTGGATTTATTTATTTATTTAATATCACACACTCCAAAGGAGCAAAATTAGGTATTAAAGGCTTGTTGATGCAAGGTTTTACTCACTGTTTGTTCGAACCAAGTAGAAGTCAAGTGTATTCATCGAAGCCAATGTTGATTCTAAATCAACTGCAACACCTGGCTCATTTTCTTTTTCTAGTTGATAAGTTAACCCTAAATAACAGAATAAAAGAGACATGCAAATTCAACTCCTTAATTTGTATTGATTTAATGAGTAATTTTATCTGTATAAATACAAATTTTGTGCAAATTGTAGTGTAAACATAATTAGTGTATGAAAATTTTTATCACTGATTTATATTTGGGTTGTTGATTTAATGAACACTGCTTCATTGCTAGTATTAGCTTACATTTGCATAGCAAAGTTATGCAAGTGCTACACAGTGTTGAGTGTAGTCTATGATTAGCTCCAAACTTAGTCTTGTCAGTCCTAAAGTACCCCACTTAACCAATTTAGTACTTAGTTAATATAAATTTAAGTGAAGAACCACTAACCATTAGAGAGTTTGTGGAGTTCAAAACCTATGATTTACAAGTTATAAAATCCACGTTGATCATAAGTTAGATTTATAATTAACACAGAATTTATAAGTTATAAGACATAAGTTTTCTTCTCTGCAAACGCTCTAATGGTATGGAAAATAGAGTAGCTCTAAAGAATACTGATGATAGAAAAATGACATATTGGAGTCAATTGGAACATGAAGTAATCATTCTTGTATTCTGTGGGGCATCTCTAATAATCAGTGAATCATTTTATGATTTAAAGTTTTAGATCATTGCATCAAGGGTCATTTAAGTTTGGCCAGGTAATAGGGAAACTTTTGTTGAATACAAAGCAGTTTTTTAACTTCTAACATAAAATAAAGTAGTTTTATTAACCTTTTTTGTTATTAGAGAGAGAGTTTGAGATTTGTTCTCCGCAAACTCTATTCATAATTTTGAGTTCTAATTAACATGGAATTTATAAGTTATAAGACATAAGTTTTGTTCTCTGCAAACTCTATATTTCTCAAACTTACTTTAAATTATTATCAAAAATTTATTTTCAAAAACACTTACCAATTCTTGCTGCTCAAACAAACAACATACAAAATTAACATTTTTATATAACACAATGAAAATAATAATACCTTTAGCTTTCATCATTCCCCTTCTTCTCCGCAAAGTACTATCTAAAATCTCTCGCATAGTTACATCTTTCCCAGCCACTGGGATTTTTGAAAATTCACCTTGAAAAATATTCCTAAAAAAACATAAAAAATTATAAAATCTCAAACACTCTTTTAAACAAATACAAATGTACTAACACTGTGACTACTATTTGATCATCGGGTGGCTTATCCGATAAATCCTTTTCAACTATAGCTAAA
>JAQIXT010000998.1:0-20485 GCA_034700445.1 Stenotaenia linearis | reverse complement strand
TTTTTTCATGATATAATTCTCGCACGCTTGACGTTGATTACACAATTTTGTGTCAAAATTAGCTCAATCATTTATTTAAGTCAATTAAGAGTGAAAAATGGCCAGTCGAGCATTGCCACCTGTAGTTCGACAACAAAAAATATAAGACCATAAAATTGAATCAGTCGGCTTTTGACATTGTAAATTAATTGCAATTGTCGTTTGAAGAACCGTAAACTGAAACGTGGCTAAAAGCATATTTGATTGATAGAAAAATACAAACACATAAAAGGGTGAAAACGAGTCTAAAAGTTGTGCACTTTAAAGGACGAAGGAAGGAAGCTCGGGGACAGGTAATTGTTACCATTGACAGTGAGCTCGGCTGTTCGGTTGACGGAAGACGCTGCATTGCTGACGGTACACGTGTAGTTACCACTGTGGCGTTGAGCCACATGACCGATAGTTAGGATACTCGAGTATTCGTCCACCTCTCGGATGGCCACGCCCGTCCCGGCTGGGATCGGTTGGCCGTCTTTGAGCCAGGTGAACGTGATGGGCAGGTCGCCCCGACTCACACCACAGGTTACTCTAGCGTGGGCACCTTCATACAAGTGATCGTCTTGGAAGGAGAGAGGATTTAGCAGGGGAGGAACTGAAATACACAAGGGGGTAGCGTAGTGTTACCATGGCTGAGGATGATTGATTGTAACTGATAAAATGTTTGTTTATTTATTTTGACGGAGTTTTCCAATATTGTGTGCATCGACCCATGGTAAGAATAAAAGGGTTAAACGATAAAAGAAAAGGGATGAAGAGGGGTGACTACGGGGTTTGTTGTTGTTGATTCGTTTCGATGAGGTATTTACCGTTAACTCTGAGCGTGGCCGTGTAGTTGACCGCTGCAGCCGCATTGCTTGCTACGCACGTATAGTTGCCGTTATGTTTTACGCTTACGGCCTCTATTCTCAATATGCTGGTAAATTCATCAAAGTTTCGCACCACCACGCCGCTAGTGCTGCTGGCGCCGCCGCCGCTGCTGCTGCTACTGCTGCTGCCATCGCTGCTGCCGCCACCCGTGCCAGAAGCCGCGATGGGAGAACCATTTTTGAGCCAATGGATGCTGATGGGCTGTTCTCCTTGGCGGACGGCACAGGATATCTGAGCGCGCATGCCCTCTGAGAGCTCATCATCTTGGAACGAGAAGGGGATGATTTTAGGTGGTGCTGAAAGATAAGATAAAAAAAGGATCGTGGCGGATAGACGGCAATCAGAAGCAAACATGAAGGGGAAAAGGTTATTAACCACGCGGGGAGGGGAAATTTACCACCCGCTCCCTTCCGAATTGTACACCTCGAACGGGTTCCTGTTGGGAGGGGAAAAAGTAGATCAGGAACCCATTAGCGCCTGACAGTGTTTTCGTCGTCTGCCGATGTCGTGGGCCAAGGGGACGCAATCTTCTTCTTCAATTAATCGATTCGAACCCTGAGGGAAAATTGAAGACGAGAGACAAGTGGCAAAAGGTAAACGCTGCGAATTACTGCTGTGGAGACGACGCAAACCGTTTCTTTTATCTCCGAGGCCACCCCCTGTTGTTGTTGTTGTTCTCGAGATGTTATCTGCAACTGAAGTTTCCTTTAGTTCTATCAATAAGAGAAAAAAATCTAAAGTGTGAATTAAAAAATTAATCAGTTTGGGTTTAAAGTCGCAAGCGGCTTCTGAGGCCTAACGCGACATTTTGCTTAAAAAGGCTTTTCGGGCAGCAGTGATGTAGTGCAGTGAAACCCACGAATTAAAATCCAGGAATGTTAAAATTCAATTGACAAGCGATTGATCAAAGCAAACTTTGATGCTAATCGAATGCGATGTAGCTACATGTCACTCGGCAGGCTAATAAAGTTACATGTGCTGCGTGCTACGTTCTAATCTTGGCTGCTTGGCTCCGATAATATTTCGGCGACCTTTAACTCAATGTTTATGGTTTCGCACAGCACATTACACTTGAGCAACCTATTAATAAGTCGAGAAATGTGATTAGTTTCAAATTGAACGTTGCTCAGCTCTTCCTCGGCATCTAGAAGCGATAAAATATGACGAGTGAATGGGGACAAACCCACGAATAGCGCGGACAAGCTGCGAGGCTATCAAAATATTACGGATTATTTAATTAAAGTGGCTTAATGGGTCCCTAAATTTCGATCAATGCACATCAATGTGGTTAGAGAATTTTTTTTAATCCTTAACTTTACTGCAATTTGATAATTTAATATTTACAAGGAAATTAAGTTGTATGAATTTAATAATATTTAATGCGAAAGGCGATTGTGGTTTGTTGTCAAAGCCAGCGTTAGTTATTGAAAGGGAACCTCGGATTAAGTAGTGGCGAACTTACCCATTACTTTGACTTCTAAATCCCTTCTCGCCGAGTGACCCTGCGAGTTGCGAGCGACGCAAGAGTATTTACCGGAGTCGGTAAGGAGTTGGACGTTCGTGATGGTCAACGTACCGTTTTTAGAGACGTCTTGGCGGTGGTTGACGGGGAGAGTCATACCGTCTTTGGGTGAAAGAAAAGTTGGAATTAAGGTCGAGTGAAGAAACTTTGGTTTCTTGATTGGTCAATTATGGAAGAATTGCAGAAGGACTTAAAGGATTTGCCCAATTTTAAGTTAATTATTTCCCTTTTACGTGAAAAGTTTTTAAAGTTTGAACAATGCATTTGAATGTTTGATTTTTGCCGAATCAATAGTTCTAGTTTCTCCTTCTGATGGAGAAAGAGGAAAAGAGAAAGTAATATTAACACAATTCTCGCTCTTTGCTCTTCCTAGTGTAAACATTATATTGCTTATCTGCCACAGGCAAGCTACACTCTCGATTCAACTGGCTAACTCGATTGGCTCAAGAAGAATTTCCTTTTGTGCTCTTAATTAAGAATTATTCGGAATTATTGCCTGAAAAGCCCTTAAAACCTTTATAAAAGTTTTAAATTGAAACACGATACGTTAAAACTACTAACAATGACTTATCTACACCTTCCAGAAACAAAACCGTTTAAAAATGATGTACCTTTTTCCCACGTGATTGTTTTTATTGGATATCCTGATACAGGACACTTAATATGCATTAGATTTCCATCAACAATGGATAACTTGGGCATTGGCCGAATGTATGGTCGACCTGCAAAAGAAAAGACGTTGTTGAATTAGTTAAATTCCTTGGGGATTTGAAATCTTACCATATACATTCAGTTTTGCTGAATGCTCAACTCCTCCTGCTCGATTTCTGGCACTACATTTGTACTCGCCACCGTCCTCGGTTCGTATGTGACTAATATTTAAAGATCCCACTACTTCTCCCTTAAGATTGATGACAGTTCCAGTGGAAAAACCAGGCTCAATGGGCACTGGGGAATCGTGGACTGTCCAAGAGATCTGGGGAGGAGGGTTCCCTACTACTACACACTGCAGTGATACTGATGACCCCGGCTGCACGGTCTGGTCGTGAAACTTGAAAATCAATTCTGGAGATGCATCTATAATTTAAGAGGATCAATCAATCGTTTTAATAAATATTCTAAATATTTACAATGTCCGTTTAAAGGTATTTGAAAAACTAAAATGTTCTCTCTTGGTTTTCCAATATAGTTGTATTGATTGAAAAGTATTACATTTTCTTTTGAGTCTTTGGTAAAAATATTGGGTTTGGACAAATTTGTTTCTATTTTCTTAAGGTCAGTTTTATTGGAGGTAAAATCTATAAATTTGTTTAAATTATTATTAAATATTTGAAAAACCGATAGAAAGTTCCCGATAAATTTGTTTTTCAATATCGAGCAATAAAAATGTGTGTTTGTTTGCGTTTTATATTTAATCAATATTTCACTCGCATGTCCTATTCCCAACAACAGGATCATCCTTTTAAGAAAACACTTTCTGTGCCTGTCATCCACTCAGCCTCTCGAAACGCCAATGGGAAGGGAAGAAGTGTATTTGGCAAGTTGTCTGAAACAAAACTTTTCTCGACATTGGGTTGGAATGATGGGTTGTTTTGGATTGACTTGGGTTAGTGGTAATTGCATGAGGAGAAACAAGTGTAAAACAAAAGAAAATGAAGCCAAGAAGTGTGATTGATCTTATAATAGGACGCAAGTTCTCCCATGAGAAACAAGCCGTAGTGACATTTGAGAAATGGATGTGCTCATGATGACAGCTGCTTTTCCATCATTTATATACAACAGGGACCTTTTCTTTTTCTGCTAAACACTTATGGATTGCTGGTGGATATGATTGAAGGGTCACAGCAGGTTGTTGGTGGAAAGGTACTTCACCTATACTTGTATTGGTAAATGGTGTAATATGTCTTTGTCATTAAATATATAGAGGAAAAGAAGTTGATTGAAATTCTTATGCAACAACTTAAATGAATAAATAAAGAGTTGCTGCAAGTATAGTTGTAAACACCTCACAATTAAAATGCACTTCTGTGTACCATTAGAGAGGATAAGAACCCTCAAGACAGTTTTGCTGGCTTGGATTTATTTTTGTGGGTCAAGTGAGGATATCTCTGATCAGTTGCTTGGTAACCATTGGTAAACACCAAATCTTATCAAGTAGCTCAATTGTATAATCCTTACTTGTTTCCCACCAACTCTCCTCTACTTTATCTTGATGTTTGGATGGCACCCACCAGTGTTTGGGGATAAAAGTACCAAAAGCTTTTCAAGATAGTAAGAGTTAAAGATTCAAGAAGAGAAAACAAAAGTGGAAGAATCATAAGCCAACTTGGTATTGCAAACAAATGATATTTACATAAACCATCACTATTATTTATTCAGCAAATATGGATTTGTTTTCATTTAACTTGACACAAAATAGTGGTTTCTTGACTTTGTAAAGTAACTATGATAAAATCAGAACAAACAAGACAATAAAGTTGAAAGTTTGAAAGGGAGGAAAACCATTTGTTAGAGTGGACATAAGGTGGAACAAATGAAATGTGGTTATGGTGCTGAAAGAAGTAAATCAAGGCACTCAATCTTGTTGTATGGAAGAAGTAAGAACAATCAAAATGGTAGATGGGCCAAATTTAATGTGAAGACATAATAAAAAAAAATTGATTGATGTTTTGTTGTGGGTGTGAATATGTCTGTGTTGGCCCTTTTCTTTGAAATCCTTTGAAATTCAACTTGAACAAGCAGAGAGGAAATGTTGATTAGAATTGATGATCAATTTGGATGAGGAAAGTGATTAAATTAAGGCATAAAGAGCAAAAAAGTAATCATAACAGAATTCCATTGTAAAGGATGTGCGGTTTTTAAACCATGAGGAAAAAAGAAACATAAAATAAAAGTTATAGCAGTCGTAAAAATATTTTTTATACGATTAAAGGTGTTTGTGGGAAATTTTTTATTGATGGTATTTCTTACCTCCTAGTTGTAATTCAGACGTAGCTTGAACGTATTCATTGTCATTTTTCGCGTGACATTGGTACATTCCTTTATCTTCTCTCTTGACAGACACAATTTGCAAGTATTCTCTGCTTGACAAGCGGAAGTGTTCATTGGACACTAGAGATTGGCCATTTTTGAACCAAACAACTTTGCGAATCGGAACTCCTAAGATGACACAAGTGAAGTTGGCCGGTTTCCCAATATCTATGATTTGTCGTGCTGGTTTGATGTGAGCACTCAGTGAAACTGAAAGGTAAATAAAAAGTATTTACAAATTATCTGATCAGTTGAAACAAAAAGGTCATTAGAGAAAGAAAAGATGGCTCTTCTGGTTTGGTTATGAATGTGAAATATTAAAAATAGAAAGTTTAATTATCTTAGTAGAATCTCCTTAAATTTGAGAACAAAAGTTAATCGGAATTGATCAAAGCGCTCCGAATAGCAAATATTAAAATTTAAAGATGGAGTCATGGAATTTCTAGCTGAGTTTGGGTAATTAGACATCTAGTTATAATTCCTAAAGATGGAAGTCTTTAATTCAACCGGAAGTGAAATATTTCATTTAAAGATGCAATCGAGCGATTTGGAGCGCTTTTTAAGAACACTTCCGCTTGACTTAGGAATTAAAAATTTTAAAGATTTGTACTAAAAGAAGTCTAGTTTTAGCTCAACCGGAAGTGCGCTCGGTTCAAATTGCGAAAAAGTTTGTAACCGCCATTGCCAATCAATCGCCTATCTCTCGACAATATTTAATATTTAATGCATGTTTCCATTGAAAATAAGTATATAAAATGCATTTGTTGTGTATTTAAGCTAGAATAACGCAGACCGACTATAAAGGGACGGTATTCCGGCATTAATAAATTCGGTGGTCGTGTAGGCAAACACCGCAGTGGTCGGTAAATACAGTCGGAATCATTATCAGGAGCAAAGTTCAAAGAGGAAACCGCTAATTTGCGAGATACAAGCCACACGTATCGAACCGACCGATGGTTTATTGCAGTCGAAAGAGTGTAAGTTGATTGTTCTGGCAGTTGCAACTGGCGCTCGTTTCACTGAGTTATAACGATCCATATCTTAGTTTGTTTTCAATCGAAAACTTCTCGATCAGTTTAATGCGATTTGCATGAATTTCGCTCGACAATTTTATCACATAATCTTTTTCAACTAGATCCCCTTGTTGGTGAACTGAGCAGATGGCCACAAAGTCCAAGAACTACGAGGGTTTTATAGGCACTCAGCTAGAAGAAGCCGAAGAGAGCGCAGAGTTGCATGAAATGGGATTTACACTATGTAAAGTGGATTTGCGAGCGCATCTTTGAAGCGGGCGCTATTTACCGGGTAATTTTTGGTTAGCGTAATCGATAATTGCGAATAACGAGTTTGGTTGCGGATTTGGTTGAAATTTATCGAGCTATTAAGAAAATCGCAAGATTTTCGCACTTTGATTTATACCAATGGTTTGTTGATAGTGGAGATAAGCCTATCAACATTCTGTCGGTCTACCCAGTCCTTGGATCCATCAAGTCAGGTAGAGGTCATGGCTCCACAATCCATGAAGGCGATAAGACGTTCTAATCGATTCCATTAGCCGCAAGAGCACCAGACTGAATCATTGAACCCTACTTTGGGAAACGAAGGATCTGGTCATTGGGTTTTGGCCTGAGTTAAAATAAAATTCCTCTAAAGGGGGGGTTAAACACTTATTTCCTGCGGCGTGACGGAAATTGCATCGCAAAAGTGAATTTGTTAGAGTTGCTTTGGTGTTTGCACTTTCTCGAACGGTTTAAGTTGGAGATATAAATACTGGACAAGGGTGAAGTGAGTGTAAACATTGGTGAAATTATTAAAGTGTTTGGGAAGAGGACTCGAGGGTTTTTGACTTGGTCAAGAGATGGGAATTAAGGAAATGGGAGTTAATTCTAGGTGTTGTTTAAAGGGCGATTTAGAAATTTTATAGATATTTTGCAAGTAATTTTAGAAAATTTGTTGGAATTTATAGAAATTAAGTGTAATAGTAATTTTGTAAAAGTTTTTAGAAAATTTTGTAAAAGTTTTTAGAAAATTTTGTAAAAGTTTTTAGAAAATTTTGTAAAAGTTTCTAGAAAATTTTGTAAAAGTTTTTAGAAAATTTTGCAAGAATTTTTAGAAAATCTGCAAAATGATTCAGAAATTCTGCAGGTATATTTAAAAAATCTACAAGACTTTTATAAAATTTTAAAGACTTTATTAGAGTTATTAGAAACCTTGCAAGAATTTGTAGGAAATTCTCAAAAGAATAAAAACCCTGCAATACTTGAAAAAATTCCTACAGTAAAATTCCTCAACACCAACTTCTTAAAGATCTCAACAAAGACCTAATTCACTCTTTCAAAAATGAAGAAAAAAAACAACTCCAGAAAACTACCTCGCAACCTCAGGCGCATTTGAACACAGAAACCATCCTTTATGCACACACACTAATTAAATCTTAAAACTTCATTCATGAGTGTTTAGGAAGTTATTTGTAGATGATCAGATTTTCCTTTTGATAAGATGTGAATCCGGGCAGAAATCTTTGGTGCGCTTGAATGGACAGGATGTAGCCACGAGAGAAGAAGAGGAGGCCACAGAGAAAGAGGCAGCACAGGAAAGGCCAGTAAGGTCATCTATCACTGTGGCACAAAACTAATGAGGTGAGAGATGGCAAGGCGGAGGAGCCGACCGTGTCATTGAATGGTTCGGCGACATCTCATTCATCCTGAGTGAGGAATGTTATATCGGCTACAATTAGTGTGAAAGTTTGCTTTCTTTTGTTCTTTCCCGTCGCCTTTCACACGTTGATCAGACCAAATTGCGATCGATTCCGCGCAGAGTAATTGCGATTTTCCTTTTTTCTTACCTGTGACCGTTAGAAGAGTTTCCACTCGCTCGGACCCGACGCTGTTATTGGCCACGCACACGTAAGTGCCGGTGTCCGAGACTTGTGCCCTGGTGATGATGAGTGTGCCGCTGATTTGCCGAGTGTTGTCCGTCGTTGCGAGAGGCACGAGTTGACCTTTGGTTGGTTTGGTATACCAGCTTGTAGGGTGAAAGAGTTGTGAAAGGAATGTAATTATCATGCAATTTCAGTTTCCAAGGTAACAGTTTTGATTTGTTTGGTTGGCAATGATCAATAATTAATTAGTTGTAGTTTAAAATGACAAAGGCTAATGAGATTTGTTGTTGGTTAATACGAATGGGTGAAGGGAAAATGGAAAATTGCTCTTTATTTATTTAGTTTATTAAATTGCGTTACAATTTACCAAGTTGAATTTAAGTTTGTCTGCAATTGGAAAAAATTAATTGCTTCGGGGAGCTTCAAGGGGAGGTTAGTTAGGTCAAAAAACAGTTGGATAAATAAATGTGACAGGTCATGATGAATTTAGAGAGGAATTTTTTTCAGTTTGACATTAGTTGGAAACATGAAATTTTGTGGATTTTTTAGGTGAAAGTTCATTACAGTAGTAACCGAATCGAAAAGTCCATTAAAGAAGCTAGAATTGCTTTATAATTGAGTACTGCA
The DNA here is from genome assembly GCA_034700445.1 of Stenotaenia linearis. Classification (NCBI taxonomy): domain Eukaryota; kingdom Metazoa; phylum Arthropoda; class Chilopoda; order Geophilomorpha; family Geophilidae; genus Stenotaenia; species Stenotaenia linearis. The sequence goes on along the minus strand of JAQIXT010000998.1, from coordinate 11,519 downwards.
GGAAAGCTACGTGAGAATCTGTATAATTATTCAATTTGGAGCGCTCTAAAATGGTACTTCCGGTTTAGTTATAATCATGAAATTTTATGGACATTTAGACTAATAACTATAGTTGACGTCCATAAAATTTGGAAGAATTATTCAAACCGGAAGTGCCTTTTACGCCCGCAGCAAACTGCTGCAACATATTTCACCAATCGAATATTGCAGGGAAGCTAAAGGGCAGCTGCATGAGATCCTCAATGGACTATTCGGAGCTAGCTGAGGCGGCACTTCCACTTGACTTGAGATCTTTAAATTACGTCTTTTAGCTTCCCAATCTTTAAAGTTCGGAACACAACGGAAAGCCGTAAGCTCTTATTTACTCGCAAAATTTCACGAGAGTTGAAAACTATTTATCAAGATGATTTAAATAGCCAATTTATAGCAGCGAATGAAATAAGCCCTTAAAAGTTGGACACGATCCTGAATACGGAATAAGGGGTTAAAAACAGGCTTTAAGTGGCATTCTGCTCTGATTAATGAACACATAGGTTTGCACAAACCAGAAAAGGGTTGGTACCGTTAATGCCCTATTATAGTCACTAGGAATGTGCCCTCACAAATGTGTTTGCCAAGTTCTCCCTCTGCTCACTGCGAACTTACAGAGCGTAAATAAAATTGAAATTCAAACTGACGTTTGATTTTTAAAGTTATTCATTTTATGCTCGGATTGTTCGAGCAATAATTGACTTATAATTGGTTTACGAGATGATGTTTTAAGCAAAATTTCTAACTGATTAAGCACAATTCTGCTTAATTTTGGTCTCGAGTTGAACTTTTCAATTTGTAATGCAATTATTGGTTAGTTGGAGACGAGAGAGAGAGTCTGAGTTGAGTATGTTAAGACAACAAACTTGAGAAGACATAGCTAGAAAAGATAATTATAGATGTTTGTATACGTAGCAGTTAAGTCTACAGGTCGATTGGATGTAACGAAATTACAGGAGCAGTATAATTAAAATGCAATTAGGCACAGGTTAGATAATTGAATCAATACGAGTAAGCAGCTGTAGAAAACATTATATCAAGTTTTAAAGGGAGGGGGTGGGGGATAATTTGCGGTGGAAAGGGGGACACGAACCTTAATGGCAACTGAAACCACATGATTGTTTGGGACTGAAAGAAGAGATGGAAAAAAATTGTTTAAAAGCATTTTCTTACTTGTAGAAGGGAATTGGATAACCCTGTGCAGCGCAGGGAAGAGCTACACGTTCCCCTTGTCGTGCGGTCACAATCTGTTTACTGTCTGTGATTCGTGGTTGCACAGTCCCTCGTGGATCTGCAACGAGACGTCAGCTCATTCAATGTCAATCTGATGGTCAATGTGTACAAAGTGAATGGTCACGCGTGGATAAACACACAGAGGATCTATGAACACGCAATGGGTGGCTTTGGGCTGGTAAAACATTGGCGTTTTACCACTGCTGATAAGTGCGAATAATTTTTCAGTGTAGCAGGTAAATGATTATGGGGTTTAAAGATATAATTTCGCATGAAAAGTGGGAAAATGTAAATTGGTGCAAAATATATGGTCTGAACTGAAGTCAAGAGAAATGTACTTACATTGCATTAAGGATTAATGTGAGAAAAATAGTTGTATTGCAGTGAAGTACAAGATTTAAGAAAATTATTTGTATTGCAGTGAAGTTTAGTATAAAAGATATTGCAAAATACTTGTAATGCAGTGAAGTTTAAGTAGAAGATTTAAGAAAATTACTTATGCTGCAGTGAAGTTCAATGGGGAAAGTGTGGAAAATTACTTGTACACTTCATTGAAGTGAAGTTCATTGAGACCATGATTTAAGAGATGGGATTTTCTTGGCGCCACACCCACTTTGTGGCTCTTTTTGCAGTTTTTGCAAAAAAATCTGCATCAACAGCTGAGATTATGACCGAGTTCAATTTGATCATCTATCACTATAATCTAAAATGCCAAAAGGACAAGTTTTCAACGACTTGATGCTGACATGACCATCGGTCATGATCAATACGTATTTGCGATATTTTCATCATAAAGGCTGGAAACGAAGCTAGCAGCCTCGAAAGGGCCGCTTCGCCCATTAAAGCCACCGCAGATCGCGACATTTGCCCCTAGGGCAATAATGACAATTTGAATTACTGGCCCAGAATGGTATTACGAGCATGTTTTATGCTTTTCTGTATTCTTCGTGCGTTTAATGCCACTTTATTGACGTGAAATGACTCGGGAAATAGCAATAATTGTAATGGAACAATAAACCTAATGGAAAATTTAGAAAAATTGAAAATAATAAAACTCTAAAACATTTGACTTCACTTGAAACCCAAGGACCCGAAACGAGATTAGTAATTACGTTCTCAAATGATACGCTAGGAGTTAAAAATTCAAAACGAGTATAAGTCAGTCCGAGATATCTCCGTGGAGAAATTCAATTGAAAGAAACGTAAGGACTTTAATTATAAACCTCAAAGTAGGTTGTTATGCAAATTGGCACCACTGGCAATTGTAGTCGGTCGCCAGAAGGTGGTGAGATGCGAAGAAAAGAAGCAGTGCGCAAAACCAAAAACTTTTATCTCGTGCGCAGCAGAGAAGCATTATAGGTCTCTGTCTAATCTGACAACTGATAAGGCAAACACCCTTCTGGTTTTCCCTTCTATGCATTAGGCTACAACAGTGGTGCAACAAAAAGCCAGTAATTATCTCATAAAATATGAAGAAAATTAACCAGCACTGTTTATCTCTGAAAAACAGAAAAGAGAGAAAACCTTGTGGTCTTTTGCTAACTTTTACTGAGAATAAACAGTGGGAATAAAGTTGTTTGCAATGGAGCAAGGGGATTAAGAGGAATACATGAGGGAATTAGGGGTATCAGGTATGATATTAGGATTCTTAGTTTTAAATAATTTGCTTTGTGGTGAAGGAAGTGTTGAGGTCATAAAAAATTTAAGTTTAAGATGGTTGAAAGGTGGATTAAGTACTGATGTAGTCTTAAAAGGCCATATAATTAATTTTTATGTGGAAATTTTTAAAAATTTTTAAAATTTTTAAAAATTTTAAGTTTCATGTTTTTCGATGTTTATATTTTTCACATTTTATTATTTTTCTTATTTTTCAATATTTACTCTAATAAATATATATTCCACAATTTTTAGTCAATTTTTTCTCCTTTTACCAATTTTTCCAATACATTTCCATTTATAACATAATACCTATTTAATAATTTCAATATCAATGCTCCTTTAACCTCAAGGAAAAGGATTTTAAAACTCACACTTATTACTTATTTACAGACAGATTTATAAATGTGAAGTGGGATTAAAGAATTTCCAGTCAGTTGTGCTACCAACTTATTTAAGTAAATAGACGGATTCAGCAATCGGAAATAAAAATAGCAAAAGGAACGTTTGAAAGCTTAAAATCAAGCGAGTGTAACTAAGGGAATTAAACAGATTTGTTTGGATTCATCATACGCATAGAAAGATGTCGAATTAATGGCAAGAGTTGCAGTGTAGCCAGTCGTTACGCCAATCGAAAGATTTTCCTCAACATTTACTTTTTACCTGTTGTGAGAATGAAAAGAATATAGAAAGAGATATTCCAATTAAGACACTGAAACAGTCATTAAAAGTGCTAAGCGTTCTCTTTAAGTAGGAGGATCTCTCAGTAATTCATCGGCGACATTAGCTTTCGCTGTTTACCAGCCCATGAAATTGCACAGCAGAATCACAAGCGTGTAATCCACTTAGAAAAGTAGCGATTGTAGCACAAAAACGAGAGCAAAACACTTGTTCAGGAAAAAATGTTTGTTTTCGAGTGCTCACGTGAGCTTTGGTTGTATTTGTGGCTTAAAATTCCAGTTTAATTGATGCATTGAGGAATACATTATTAAGTAGCTTGTGGAGCAATTCGGAGGGGGCTGAAAACCCACTTCCGGTTTTCGTAGAAATTTAATATTTTATGATTACTTACGTATGGAGGTGTAGATGCAGCTTTGGAACTTTCAAGTTTGTAATTGAACAGGAAGTGGTGTTTTAAGCCCCTCCGAATTGGCCGAAAAGCTTTATTTTTACATTTGTCAATAATAGATAAGTAATGTAAATTTTTTAGGCTGAAAAGTCACTGTCCAGTTAATACTTTATGGATACTTAGTTATCGAAATATACTTAGAATACTGAAGAATTTAAAGCTTTTAATTGAACCTGAAGTGACATTTCAAAGCCCTCGAAATGTACTCTTAAATCTTTGACAGAAAAAGACAATTAATGCTGCAATTTGGAGCAGGCTGAATACCCACTTCCGGGTCTGCTAGAAATTTAATATTTTATGGATACTTAGATGTAGAGGTGTAGTTGAAGCCTTGAAACTTTCAAGTTTGTAATTGAACAGGAAGTGGTATTTTAAGCCCTTCCAATTTGCTAAAAAGCCTTTTTTTTTACATTTTAGTATCAATTAAAGATAATTAATACTGCAATTTGGAGCAGGCTGAAAAGCCACTTCCGGTTCCTCTATGCATTTAATATTTTCTGAGTATTTAGATACAGAGGTGTAGTTGGAATACAGGAAATTCCTAATTTCTACTCGAACCGGAAGTGGCACTTTAATCCCCTTCAAATGATCTGAAAGTCATTTTTTACCTGTGACAATGAGTTTGCCGAACGTGCTGCTGAGTTTGGTTTCGCCGGTCAAGCGATGAGTTGTTTTACAACGATAACTCTTGTAACTCTCGGTGAGTGTGACATCTCGAATGTGCAGTTCGCCCGTGGGCATCATCATGTATTGACCCCCTGCAACGGATGGAAATAATTTATTTTAATTCATTGATAATGGCCTTAAGTTTGGGTTCAATGACTCTTGTGAATGAAAAATTCATTAAACTACGTCTGACGACAAACTTTTATCAGATGAAGGTGTGTTACTCCGAAATCAATAGGGGATTCGAACCACACCCAAGATTGGATAAGAAATGAGAAAATGCAATTTTGGATAGGGCTTTAATTCCACAAATGCTGTTGACTCAATCCGTACCTGTTTCGACCGTAGTGTGAATATTGAAGGCCATGTCTCGCACCCATGACGTCACAACAACGTAATCCACTACGAAGCTCGGAATGTGGCACTTGAGTACTGCAGTGTTGCCTTGGATGACATAGTCATCGTATACTTGCACTTCATACACTTGTTTGACAACTGAAATAGAAATTCAATAATTAGTTCACAATTTGATAGAAAATGTCAAATATTTCACGAATCTTCACTGTTTGAGAGTAATTTTTCCAACAAATGCCCACTGGCCACTCGAGAAATGTCAGAGAAAGCCTTTTGGCTGAATATTTCGAATTTTATCCGTTTATAATGAGAATAATCTGAATATATCCCAAGTGGCAACGTCGTTATCAGTGGAGATTTATTCCCGCTTTATCCCCGACTGTTATTTGTCACGAGGTCTTAGGAGTCAAACTCAGAAGAAACAAACAGCACGGAACATTAAAAGGGTGTGTCGGGATGAAGGCGGGGTCAGCAATGATTTGCCAGTGACACAAGCAGATGCCGAGATATTCGAGAAGAGGTTCAGTGACAAATTGAGAATAGACTCATTAACTCGATTCATCTCCTTTTTTTAGCTTTCAAATCTCATTTCTGAGCTTGATAGGTTCTGTGTGAAATGAAAAAATGGGAAAAAAATGTTAAAATGAAAAACACAAGTGTTGCAATTTGGAGCAGTGGGAAATGGTGCTTAAGTTTAAGTTGAGGGTTTGAAACTTTAAGAGCAAGAAAGGTAACGTGTGTAGTTGGAGTCACGAAAATTGTATGCTTCTGTCTAAACCGGAAGTGGAATTTCTAGTCCCTCCAAATGAGAATAATTGCAAAGAAATTGAGATTGAAAAAATATTAAAGCGTAAGTGTTGCAATTTGGAGCAGTCGGAAATAGCACTTGGGGTTTAGTTAAGGGTTTGAAACTTTAAGAGCAAGAAAGGTTACATATGTAGTTGGTGTCACTAAAATTTTATGCTTCTGCCTAAACCGGAAGTGGAATTTCTGGTCCCTCCAAATGAGAATAAATGTTAAGAAACTCAAGATTGTTACTCCAATTTGGAGCTGATTAAAAAACCACTTCCGTTGTGGTTAAAGGTCTGGTAGGTAAGATGAGATGTGAGGTTGAAGATCCGACAATTTGAAGTTATCACTAAACCGGAAGTAGAATTTCAATTTACTTAAATTAAAACAAATGTGATGAAACTCAGACTATTAGTAAAGAGCTTCCCGTTGAGATGAAACTTTGAAAATTAAGTTATTTGACTCGCAAACGACATCTCTAACTAAACCAGAGATACTCAAAATTAACTCTTCAGCTTTATTAGACATTTTTGGAAATTATGGGGACGTGGAGGTTGACACTTTTAGACGGGGCCGAAAATTTTTAAGTCACTACCGAAGCAGTGGGAGCTTTAGCTGTCACGGAGTTTACTACTAGGTCTTAGTTGTGTTGCGTAATTTACATAAATATGGCAGGGGATCACTACGTAAGATGAATATTTTATCAGTTGAAAACGAACAAAGTATGAAAGCACGTAAATGTTATTTCATTTTTCGCATTTCATTCGTCTCTATGGGAAAGTTGTACACGAGCAGGAGGTCTTTTAGGATCAACTGCATTCCAATTGCAATTTATTCTTAAACAGTTGTAGGTGTCATGCTATTTCATGCCTTACTGAATTCTAACTCACAATTTGTCGTTTTTAGAAAGAAAAGAAAAAAAAAGAGAATTTCACGGAAAAATTGGTCACAAATGATTTTTCTTTTTTATTTGCAAACTTCTGTGCACATCTCATAGAGCAGTCGTTGCACAATGGGCCGGTCTTTGATTACCGAGACACACCCAAATTCCAAACATCATGTAGCGTTTCCAACATTTGATTTCCGAGGTAGGGCAGACATTGGCTCACTTTTATAGAATGTAATTTGGTCGGCAGACGGTTGGCGTTTGCGCAGTATTTTTCTTCGATTCCACATTCCGCGCTGCACACTGGTTCCCAGTTTTGCCCTGTTTATTGTGCAAGTTTGGCTACATAAAAAGCAATAGTAAAATGGAGCTACTTGTCGTAGATTAAAATGTGACACATTTTGCCACACAAGACCAGTCCTGGATGGATCTATAAAGGAACTTACGACTTCCTTTGCATGCCTCGACTCTTGAAAAATGAAGAGAAGAGTAGGATAAATAAATTTAATGTTAAAAGAGACGGTGCAACTTGTAAGAAAAGAGGATCAAGAAGAAAAGGCTTAGAAGAGCTATAAAAACATCAACAAGTTATGACGCTTCTATGAAGGGTTTAAAGTTGGAATTATAAATGAAGTTTGAGGGCAGGATCATAAACAACACTTTATCTTGCGCCAACCAACGGAGGTTACTTAAAAATATTTGAAATTTAAATTGAAAAATATAAGTCTTCTTGTAGTCTCCATAAATCATAAACTTAGAGGGACAAGATAATGTTGTCGAAGATCAAGTTGGAAAAATACACCATTAAATAAGAGGAATGGTGATTTTTTTTCTTTGCATTTTTTTTTATTAGATGATTACGGTGGTCGATTTTTAACCGGTCTGTCGAGAAATGTTAATGGAGGAATTGGTTTGGTTGGCTGGGTTGGCTGGTTGGCTGGTTAAACCCGGGTTCAACACGGCTTTTGATTCAGGACTACAGAGACAGGCCGGAGATAAAAAGTGAATTGATAAAAAAATTGCGGGAAAGAGCAAGGTCGCTGAGATATGGCAGAAAAGGGCCTCTAACTGCCGTCGCGTTGTTAAATAACATGTAAAAAACCAGTTTCTTAAAGGGAATCGTCAATTCGAGCAATTTGGAGCGGGCTGTGATGGCACTTCCGGTTTAGATAGAGTCTTTAAATTATGGGGAAAGTGAGATGTAGTCTTGTAGTCGGTGTCCATGAAATATCAAGATCTTTGTTAAACCGGAAGTGCTGTTTTGGCTCGCTCCAAATTGGGATTTGAGTCAATTGCCACATTTTATTCGAGTTTGGAGCGGACTTTAATGGCACTTCCGGTTTAGCTAGAGTTTTAAAATTATGTGAACTTTGAGGTTTGGTCTCTTAGTCGGTATCCACGAAATTTCAAGATCATAGCTAAACCGGAAGTGCTATTCTGGCACTCTCCAAATTGGGATTTGATTTGGTTACCGAGTATTGCAGGGAAAGCAAGGGGATGTTTATAAAGATAAATCGAATTACACGCTCAGTTGAGATTGTTTACTCGAAATTTGTTTATATTGCAGTTCGTCTTTAAGAAAAATGATCCGAGAAAAAATATTTTTTCCCCTTCGGTTCGAATCCTTGGCAAAGTTTTAGCGTGAAATATTTGAAGTCGATCTTTACAAACACATGATAAAAGAGAATTCTGCTCAGTTGCCGCTCTAATCCTGACAGATAGAGAGAGGGTCCCTGCTGAACGCCCTTCGCTTTCTCTCTTCACGGATCCAAGTTATAGGGTTGCCAGTCGAGTCAACAGGCCTCCATATGTCTCTGCCAAGCCAGTCATGGCTTCCTGTAAACAAAGTGGACTGGACAATCAATGGTCACGCTGTGACGGTCGTAGCCACATCGACTGGCCAGGGAAACATGGCTGAGGTACCAATGGCTATTGCAAAGTTAGCGGAACGTGGCCAAAAATGTTATAGCATCAAAGGCAGCAGCGGGCAATGCAATGATGGTCAATGTTTCGGCAATGATTTATGTCGATTTTATTTTATGCTCTGAGTGATTTGTGCCCCCTTTTTGCAACTGCACGTGCGATTTTTATACCTGATTACTCCGGTTCTTGGTGGACTGGAATTGCAAAGATTCAAATTTAATTTGTTTCTCATTAAAAGTTGAATGACTCCTTCATAAATGCTTAAAATGATGTTTGCGAGAAAATATGGGTCAGAAGATGGAATCAATTTTTGACAAACAAACAGCTGCCATGCAGGAAAGTCGAGCATTAAATTTTCAAGTTTCGAGTGCCATCTGTTGCATTGTTAAAATTGTTGACAATATTTTGGCAATAGGAAAAATAAAGAAAGCAAACAGTTTTGGCAATTCGGAATTAAGAAATGTGGCGAAAAGTTGACGATATGGAAGAACAAAATGAAAAGGGAAGTCTCCAACGGGAGAAGCGTGTTGGCTCCGCTTCCGTTTCCTCTCTTGGCACGGCTTTGTCCACAGGGAGATGGAGATAGATCCTTCCATTTCATTTGTAGGCCTGGTCTCAAGCCCGAACTATTGTCATTGAGCAACCAACAGGAAATCCGACGTGTGTGATGTGAGCCAGGAGCGAGAAGGTACGTCGAGTAATGCTGCAGTTTACCATGCAGTTACGTTTGACACTAACGCGATAAGCCAAACGCTGTTGTCATTCAAACTGTTTAATCATCATTATCAGCGCATTATTATTCAATAATTTGAACTTCTCCCTTTCCGATGGCCAATACTCTATTGTGTAACTCCAACGTCCAATATTTTCCCAACCGAAGCCTTTTCCAGTGTATCAAATCATGATATTAGTGTGAAAACAACACCCTTAAGGCAGACTGAGCCGTTTCTCTGCCTTGCTTCTTGTTTTTCCAATCGCAATCGACAAAAACAACAATCACGCAATTGCAACATCCAAAAGAAATTCGATTTTGTAAGTTTGCGAGCAATTTTCGATTTCTGTGAAATATTACACGATTCCTTTCACGAATAAAAAGACGTTAAATAAAATTATAGCGACTTTACCATCGAAAAACCTCATTTTCAAAATAATCACAAACACATTTATAAATGAACGATATTCATTAATAATCCTCTGATACATAAAAGGAATGAAGTCGGACTGGGAAATAACAACAACAAATCGATGCGAAGCAACTGGTTCGAAACAACGAGTGAAATATTAGAGAGTAAACACGAGTTTCGAGTATAAGATAGAAATATTTGGCCGCCGTGTTTGTTTAGCAGAGTGGTTATTGATGCGTTGATGAATTATTAATCAGTTTGATATCCGCTTGACACGTGGGTTAATTAGAAGTTAGCACCGAGTGAATACTTATGCAGATGAAGACACGATCAAATGACTCGTTTTAAGTACCCGTCACTGACAATATTTGGCAGTTGTGACTGGAATCACGACTCGAAATAACGAGCCATGATTACAGTCATCGAGGGAGAATAATATCGTCAGTGCGGCATCAACAGTCTATCTGCGAATTTTGATGGCGCGAGATGAATATAATTTGCAAAACGCAGTAAACAACTGCTATAATTAAAAAATGAGAAGAAAATATTTTTTCTCTTCTATTTTTGTCTTCTTCCGTTGAATGGAAACGTAACGATTTACGACTTCAATAATTTCTCAAAGAATTCGCCTCTTTGTTGTAGAAATCTGCTTTATTTGTTGAAATACGACCACAACGTTTGCTAATGTGGGCCTTGACAAAAGACAGACGTAAGCCTGCGGCTTAAAATAGTAAACAGCAAAAGGGAAGGAATATTGATGATAAGAAGAAGTCGAGATATCATTACCTACAAAGACCAATTTCTTGTCTTCTCATAAATATTCTTGTAGGACATGCAGCCAACTTTGCTCGTTATCAGTGTTGACATAGTCATCTTTTCTTTCTTTTTCTTTCTTTTTTCTTTTCTCTATAAAGGTTAGGGGTTTCCAATGCCTATCAAGTTATACGCTTTGCCGAGATCATCTTTAATCTTTCTTTGACCAGGGAAAAATACTCAGGGGAGATTGCATTTAAGAGTAAATCTTTAGACTCCGTCGACTCACTATAAAACAATTTTTTTTTTCAAAATAAAAAGGAAAACATAATAAATTTATGGTATTACATAGTTTTAAGGTACAAAGCGCTTTGTTGTTTCTTAAAGGGGTTCTTTTCTTATTATGTAACAATACCGATCGAAATAATAATAAGTAATTAAGTAAATTAATAATGATAAATAATAATCCAAAAATAATCAAAGCTCTAACTATTACTCGTTAATTAATAATTAGATAATTAATCGGCTGGTTGCAATCACCTAATCTGCAAATGGAAAACCAACCTGGTTTACGTTGGCTGAATAAAATGTGAATTGTATGGTACGCTACCATACGATTCAAAAAGAGCGTCGCATCTAAGAAAATGCGACGACTTTTCTATGTGCGCGTGCGAGGGAATACCATCTCTCGATCACGCGTGCGAAAAGCGAGGCAGGGGTCATAAAATTAAAAAAACCGAGTCGAAGTCAACACAAAATTTTAAAAAAGAGTCCCCCACCGATCCCCGTAAAACCCCTTATTTAAACATTAAAATCGTCCATTTCTGGAAATAAAGACACTCGTTCTCCCTCGCCGGCAGCCATGTTTTTTTTTCCGCATTATTTTCAGACCACCGACGGATTCGAACCCGGGTCTGCGGATCCATCAGCCGTCGCCTTAACCACGAGGCTAGCCTGACAGACATCGTCATCGTCT
>JAQIXT010000997.1:0-20486 GCA_034700445.1 Stenotaenia linearis | reverse complement strand
ATCTGAATTTCTGTGGTGTCTTGGTCTGTGATTGGTTATTGACAACAATTCACGTAAGCAAGTATGAACACCCTTACACGTTACGATTAAGTCTAAATTTCTTAAGTTGACGTTACGTTACGTCAGGTGTGAACCTAGCATTAAAATGACATACAGTTTTGCCAAATCCAATTTTGCCGAAAAATGGCTTTGGAATCATTATAACTAGCTGGCACCCGCTGAAAATCCACAGACAAAATGAATACTTTAATCAAATATTAAAATTCTTAAAAAACCTGAAGAATTCAAATCTGCACTTTATTTACCTAATGATTGGAACAACCCTGCTAAAAAGCCATTTCAGCCATTAGTGGCACTGGCAGCAATTTTAAAAATTCTCGGTGAAATTTTAGACACAAGATGTAAAAAACCACTTGATCCAATATAAAATTTCACCAGGATTCCAAATCTGTTGTTAGTATTTCAATTAAATTAAATTTAAAGGCCATTCTGGGGTCTTTTTCAAGTTAGACTGGGATCGGCTGCCATTTTGAATTTGATGGCTAAGTCCCACCCAATCACGTGACATGTTTTTTTTTCAACTAATCAAATGATCTTTTGGGCCTAGACAGATAGACAAACATTATCCTCAATTGGAATGCTCATTATGGTATCAGTCTCCATTAAGGGTTATATTACTTATGTCCACAAATCAGGAATCTCAATGATGCTATTTCAGGAATCATAATGATGCTATTTTAGGAATCATAATGATGCTATTTTAGGAATCATAATGATGCTATTCTAGGAATATAATGATGCCAATTTAGGAATCATAATGATGCTATTCTAGGAATCAAAATGACATTCAATTGTTGTGATTTCAATATAGCCATTTTAGAACAAAATGTAAAAATTTCTATTTGAATCATCATTTTGTAATTTAAAAGATAAACCAACAGTTTCTCCTATCAAAACTTTCAGTAACAAGTGACCACTATATTCATAATTCACATTATATGATTATCGCAATGATCCAGGTAGTAATGATGTTATGATTGGGAGTTCCAACGACCTAATTGTTACCTAATTGTTGTTGTTTTGTACTTTTGAAGCTGGTGTTCTATTGATTTTGACAATGAAATCCTATGAAAAGGTGGTAATGGCTTCACTCTACACATTATTCCAAATTTAATCTGACTTGACCTAATCAACAGCATTACTTAACTGGACTGAACTGCATAAAATTTAGTTAGCAAAACAGGCATGCATTCGTGTGGTCTTATTGTCTTCTGCAAATGGGATATGTACATTGGATGTCTTCAGGACATTCTGAGGATATTCTTGTGTTGTCTGATATTTTTCTCTTTGTGTAACAGAAACTGCTGTATCATTTGGCCACAGCAAAGCATAGTAGTCTCAAGAATTGATAACTAGGCCTAGTTATCAATTCTTGGTAGTCTGTGATAAATGAAACATCAATCATTGATAGTTGACATTGATGTTTTAAGGCATTGATGCATCACCAAAAAACATCAATGACAAATTGGTGTTTAGAAATTATTAAGATCAATGTAAAAGTGAAATATTTGTTGGGATTTGGAAACTTCAACATATAGGAAATTGATCAAAGTGTAATAAATAATATTTTAACATCAATTCAATTGCTGTTTACATCCGGAAGCTAGCACTGGCAACTGCTAACCTCCATACAATCTCTAAAGTATTACATCGTCCAACAATATTAACCAAATCAGTTGATTGTAGTTATAAAACAAACAAAAAAATAAACCAATAACCAATAATTGACCAATTGGGACCATAAATTACCGATCGAAACCATTCGCTGGCCTCCAATTGGTGTACTGGTGTATGGTTTCCATCTGGTTTAAGTTGGTCAATTTATGGTTTGTATTGGTGATTTAATGGTTTCCACATGGTTTTCAATTGGTCTCCATGTGGTTTCTACTGGTTTCCATTTGCTTTTTGTCCAAATTTCCTGATGGAAACAAACCAATGTTTTTTGTAGTATAGGGGATTTAAGGTTCTATTGCAATTTTGAAACAATCAACGGTTAGTTGATGTATCGATGTTTCAAAACATCGATAATTCTATATGTTGACATACAATCAATATATTGCACAACTCTACCAGACTATTCAGTAGTTCCAATGAGGTCCAATTAACCAGCATCAGCTTTGTTTGTTTAGACTGCACAGTATATATTTACAGTAGTAACTTTACAATATACTGGTACCGGCTTTGTCTGGGATCTTGATTTGTTGATTTTGTAAAATGTTTGTTTTTTGTTGAAGTTTGAGAGGAATTTTATTGAATTTTATTCATTGCTTCATCTTTTGGGTTTTTATCCAGATTTTAAGCAATGGTTTGTGAATTTCCTGTTGAAAGTTTAATTACTGTGGTTGAATGTTGAGCAGAAGTGGAATTTTAAAAGGTCTTTGGTTATTGGTTTAAGTAATCAATATTTTCTTGAGGGTTTTAAGTTGTATGGTAGTTTTTGTAATGTTTTAAAGTTTCACATTTTCTGCAATATTGTACACATTTTTTGCATTATTTTCTGTTTATTGCATTTTTGATAGATTTGAATTTGCAAATTTTTCAGTCTTTTAGTGTTATTTTTGAAGTTTTTACATTCTTTTCTGTATTGTTTTGTACATTATAGTTTATTTTGCATATTTTTCAATTGTTTTGCATATTTTCTGTATTTTTTTACACTTTCCACATCAGTTTGCACATTTTGCACTTTTTGTTTTTGCATTTTTGCATTTTTGCAAATTTCTGAATTATCACACATTTCTGCATTACGTTGCGGACATTCTGCATCATTTTCCCACTACCTCACCAATTACACACCCTCCAACTTCCCCAACCCAATTTACTCATCACCAACAAGCATGAAAAAACAAATTTATGGCCAAGCACTCATCACTTGCCTGGAATCTCTTCTATTTTGAGTTCCAGTAATTTCTTACTTTGTACATCACCAAGGGAAATACCCATAGAAAATCCACTAATGACAGTTTGACTTCACTTCCCCTTTAAACCAACACTGGCAGCATTAAGCTGCTATACTTACCTGCCGCTTCCAACTGTGAATTCAATTTCTGCGAACGAAGAAATGCAGTAAATTCGATTTTCTTGCACCGATCTCAACTTTTCCTGCTTAAAATTCAAAACACATTTCAACCAAAACTCAACATTAAATTCAATATGAAATATCAGAAATTATACTTTTATAGTTTGAAGATCACTGGAAAAAATTATATTTATAAAAAAGTTACGTAATTAAATCAATTGTAAAAATTTAATTTACATTACATTTAAGTTTACGAACGCTTGTAAAACCACAATTTACAAAATTTACAAAATTTACAAAAGCTATTTAAAGGGTAGTTTTAATAGAGAGTTTGCGGAGCTCTCCCTTAGAGCTATACTTTAGAAAATTGCCTCCTTAGGGGCTTCTAAGGGCTGGTTTTTACCTTAGGATTCTAAGGTAAGGGAAGCCTCATCCCTTACATTAGAACAATTGAACGAACAAAACAAACATGGCGGCGTCAGCGCCGATCTAACTTTCCGCGATCATAATCTGGGTTTCTAGGAGCCATCGAGTCATATAAAATAGAAAAATTAACTCAAACTAACTTCATTAACAACTGCATGAACTTGTAATCGCGCATTTGACACTTAAATTTAACGAAAATCGCATTTTTTCGGCCACGAATAGATCGTCGATTCGTATCTCATTTTGAAGTTACCCAGACACAACTTAAGGTAAGGGAAAATTATAAGGAAACAAATCGCAAACCTCTTTTATACTATCCCTTAGAGCTGAAACCTTACATTACGTCTTCTCTAAGGAAAAGCTCTAGTGTAAGGGAGAGTGTAAGGGAAGAGCTCCGCAAACTCTCTATTATCATAAATGTAACGCATAGTAGGGCAACTTATTGTACCACTTTTTTCTTTTATTTTTTATCTGGATGAAATTTAAACTAAAATGTACAGTTTTATCTGTTTTATAAAGAGTTCTTGATGGAAAAAAATTCAAGAGTTCATTGTTTTGTTTTTTAAAAAAATGGTCAATTTCACAAATGTACAGTGAAATGGGTGTATTTGTCAAAACATAACTTTTGTTTTGCTAGGCCCAGCTTTTGATTGGTCGAATAATGACATGTCCTCCATTTTGTATCTACTTGGTTGGACAAGAAGACTGGCTTACATCATTACTATGTTCAAATGCTATTGGCTAATTTAATTACGTCATTTTGTTTTGGTTTAGAGTTCTAACCAATAGTAAAAGCTTTCTCATCTAATATCATCTTTATCAGGTTGAACACCACCCTTTAATTCTCACATCACATTGATTTTACATCAAAAGTAACCGGGGGTGGAGGGCAAAAAGTATTCAAACAGCTGATTTTAAAAATCATTTCCTTTAAGCAATAAACAATTGGGTTAAATAAAAATAAATTTTCATTCTGCCAGTCACACAATCATTGAATGAAATCAATCTGATAGGATGGTAGGAAAAGGTTTGAACCACAATCGATGAATGGCATAATAATAAAACAATGATTTAATACTGTATTGTACCTCTGGCCTTAATAACTGCTGTTATACAATGCTGTTACTGCTGTTTCCTAAAGAATTTTGCATGTTTATTTTCAATTTTGTTCCAGCTGCTCATGATTATATCCTTGAATTGAATAATATTTGTTTTTTTCTTTCAATTATACATCCTTCATTTTCAATTGCTATGCATTGAATTCTTTCGACTAAGATTTTTCATTCATCGATTCTCCTTAGAACCAAATGAATTTGTGCAATGGCGCGTCCAACTTTGTGTGATGCATGTGAACTACAGTCGGACCCGCGAGTAGCGTCAATCAAGGGACCGGGCTGAAATTGACGCTATAAGCCGGTTGACGCTACAACCGAATTCGTTAAAACCCCTACATTTTGGCCGGACCGCACCAAAAGTGACGCTATAAGCGGGTTGACGGTATATCTGAGGTCGCTACTCGTGGGTCCGACTGTATATTGTATCGCACACTTGCCTTGACACAATTTGCTGTCCGAAACTTCATCGTGCTTATTGAGCAAGCATTATTTAACATTTGAATTTTACCATTGAAACAATATTTTTGTTTAACAAAAGTATTGCTTCAAGAGGTACAGCTCGGCAATAAATTGCCACAAAATAGAAAAAGAAGAGATCAAAGAATTATTTTTTTAAAATAACTTTTGTCATTTTAGTCAAACTAACTTGATCAAAAGTTAATTTGATTAAAATTTGCCATAAATTCAGATATAAACTTACCACCTCAACAACTTGCGCGTGTGAACCACTTTTCTTTATATTTTGTTACAAATGTAATGGTATTTATAAAAATAAATAATATTAATAGCTTCCCTGAAACAAATACACCTGTTCATGCTGGAATTTTTAATTAGTATTGGAATATATGAACGATGTTCGAATAATTTCACCACAAGAAAATCAGATTTACAAAATTTACCGGAAAGCGTTCGTTTAAAACCGTAAGTGTAAAATTCATTCTTTACAATAAATTTAATTATTATTAATTTTTGTAAATCTAATTATCTCTTAATATTATTAAAGAAAAAAAATTTTGTATTAAATTTTCATTATAAACACATTTTGTTGACTTTAGAAGTAAAGTTGATACAACAAGTTGTTAAAAAACTAGTAAAAACTGGCTAATATTTACCTTGATTCTATTGATGGGTGAAAATGCAAAATGGTGTATCAAAATGACGACAACCACTGTAGAAATTAGTGCAACAATGTTCGATAGTTCACTGGTTGCCCACTCGATGGCTTCTAAACCAAAATCCCGCAAAACTATTTTGCTCTGCATCACTAGGACTGAGATTAGTGTGTGAGTGAGCGAAGACAAACCAGTTTTCAATCTTTTCCTGCTATTCAGTCGGCACAGCTGCTGGATTTTATAACTTGTGACGTCACTGTTTCTACCGATCGGGGCTTACAGGTGTTTCCACAAATGTAATTCGTTGGTGTATAAATCTGCATTGAAAAATCAAATTGTATTTAATAAATAGATTAAATAATTGATTTGATTTGTTTATTATTTTTCGATGATTATTAGTTTGTGATTTACTGATTTCGGATTATCGATTTAATAGGTCTGTGATTGGTTGAAAAAAAGGAAAAACATGGTGGATGATTTGTACTTAGATCGAGGATGTTTTTGAGTGAAATTTTAAAAGAGAAATGTTTAATTCTGTGGAGATTTGATTGAATTTGATGCATTAAATTGAAAAATTGTGTTTTTTGAATGGAAAAATGTTTAATTTTGTGGAATAATGATTGATTTTGATGTATTAAATTGAAAAATTGTGTTTATTGAGTGAAAATTAATTGATTTTGATGTATTAGGTTGAAAAATTATGTTTTTTTTTTAGTAAAAATATAATTTTTGGGGGAGAAATTGATTGATACAGATTTGAACTTGAAAAGAACTGATCCCATTCAATAATTTATGTTTATAATGTTTTTATCTTTGTTGTTGGAATACCAGACTTGATTTTAATCGAATAAAATGTCACCGAGCATTGACTTTCTCAAAGATTGAGCTGTTTTTGTGAAATGTACAGCAAATTTAGGCAAACAAATGTGTTTATATGGTAAATACACAAAATTCTATAGTATAAATCATTTATTTTTTCTATTTTTTTTCTAATAGATTTTTTCTATTAATTATGAATTGATAGTTTGTTTTAGTTTCTTTATTATATTTTTCATTATTTTCTTACTGTAAAAAACTGTCAAATGATGGAATTTTTTTCGTCTTAATTTATATCTCATTTCCGTAAAATTATATTGCAGACATACAATGAATGAATTGCATTCTCTTATCTTTGTTTTGTACTTAAGAGGAAAAGGCAAACAAAAATGTATTTTAGTGCACAATGTATTTCTTCAAAAGAAACCTTGAAATTTTTAGTTTAGTTTAGTCTGGTAACCAGAAAATCTCTAGAAATTTCATAATTGTAGATTATTTTGAAATTTGAAATCCAAAATAAATCTCCTAAAATTAAGTCCAAATTAAATGCCAAAAAATTTCTGAAATTTCAAATAAAACCCAAAAAATCACAAAAAAACAGGTAAAATCCAGATAAATTCTCAAAAATCAATTAAATCCACTAAATACCAAAATAATCTGTTAAATTCTTAATTAATTACCTAATAAATCACAAAAATCCTGCAAAATTTCAAAATGAATCCCAAAAATTACTAAAAATTCCAAATAAATAACAAAAATTCACAATAAAACATAAAAATCCACACAAATCCCCAAAAATCTATTATATTCCAAACTAAATCCCCAAAAATCTATTCTACTCCCAACTAAATCCCCCAAAATCCATTATATTCCCAACTAAATCCCAAAAATCTATTAAATTCCCAACTAAATCCCAAATAAACCCAAAAAATCAGCATAAACAAATCTCAAAAATCTGAAGAAAAAATCCCAAAAAATCTTTAAAAACCTACAAAATCATAAAAACAATACTTCAATAATCCCCAATCCTTAATTTAAATCCTCAAAACCAATCCACCTTTCACACCTAAACTCCATATAACTGAACCTCACACCCCTTTCCTTTCAACCTATAATTTTAACTTTCATCCAATCCACTTACATAATAATTACCATCATTCCCATTAAAACACTTCACTTGCATAAACAACAGGTGGAAAATATACCAAGAACTAATCTGAAACACTGTTATTTTACCAAGCAATTACATAAACACTTCCCATTAAAACATTAAAAAATTTACTTGGAACCAGAATAGTGACAACAGCAAACTTACCCAATATCTACTTACTGCAAAAAAGCTGTTTCTCCACTCAATCCTTTGATTACCAGCTTCAATATTTGAATATTTCAATTCTGTAGAAATTTACAAACAAAAATAAAAGTGATTTATTGATTAAAAGTGATTTAAAGTTACTTTTTCATTGAATTTTGTGGGGAAAGGGGTAAAAGTGGTGTTGAGAGATGTAGGTTATTGATTCAAGGTCAAGGGGAAGGGAGTTTTACAAGGGATTATGGGATTAGTTGTCTGATTGTTTCAAAGTGCAGGTGCACTGAGTTGTGAGGGGTTGTTTGAGTGATTTGAAAATGCTTTGCTATGACAATTTTGCAGGATATATGGGCACATGATGGTTTCTGATAACCTGCATAACCTTTTTTTATATATTTTATTTAGTGGTTTGATTTGTATGCTGGAATTGCAGGCTGAATTATAATGTTTTTTTTTAAGTTGGGTTTGTTTAGGGGTATGATAAATTTAGAAAATTAGGGTAAAATTATAAAAGTGTTAGAAGATGACAAAATAATCAAAAATTCTCAAAAGTATTAACATTTTGGTAGATTTTTGGACAATTTTTCCTTAATTTAGTTCTGTTTTATAATGGTTTCCAATAATTCCCACACTGTTTTCCACTGTTTTGTCAATTTTTTGGTGATTTATAGTGATTTTAGAGCAATTTTTGTGAGTAAAATGAAAAATTAGAGAAAAAATGGGGTTAAAATGATAATATTGTTGGATATTTTATTTTAATTTTGTTTTTTGTACGTAAAACCAAAGTTACGATACAAAATTCTCAAAGACAAAAATATAATGAAACTACCGTTATACTTACTTTTATTCTAATCAAAGACTCCAACACACGTGTTGTATAGAAAAATCTCTTGAAGCGCATCGATGAACAGACGCGTTTCATTGTGGTTACATCTAGAAACAAAAACAATTCTCAGCTACAAATGAAATCTAGTTTTAACGATCAACAGATCTCCATAAAAGAATATGAAAGCAAATTACGTACTGCTTTGATTGATCATCAATGGAAATTACAGTGGGTTTACTTTGATTTAGATGAAAGTTACTGATTCAAGGTCAAGGTTAAAGATAAATTTTACTACTTGGGTACATCCGGGATATACCCGGATGTACCCGGTACATCCCGGGTACATGGATGGAGAACATTTTCTCACTTATTTGAGATGATTCTATACTCTGTAACTGATTTCAACATGAAATTCACATAAAATAAATATTCTCTTACTATTTAACAAAGAATAAATCAAATTCTTGCAGGAAAAACAATGAAAAGGAATGTTTGATTACATTTGATTACATTTCATCAGCACATGTGTTGTTTGAATGGCCAACAAAGCGATGAAGTGTATTAGGTAAACCAAAGAACTACAATTTGCTCTTTTCTTTGCTACAAAATAAATTGGTTGTTTTCATCAGGAAATTTGGACAAAAAGCTAATGGAAACCAATAGAAAATATGGAAACCAATGCAAACCATCATTGGAGACCATTTATACCAATTAAAACCGAACACTGGCATCCAAGATCCAACTGATGAAAATCTTCTCAATTGATCATAGGCTACTAATGGTGAAATGTGACGTTTTTTCGACCATGACCATACTGGTATGTGGTCCACCCTTATGAAAATGTCTGATCTGGTTTAAATCCAAACTAATCAGGATGAATCAGGATTGATCAGATCTGATCTGACTGGATTTCTGATCTGATGATTTCAGATCTGATTATCAAATTAGATCTGAACGGTCAGATCAACCAGATCCAATGCTTCCTGATTAAAATTGTCAGATCTGGATATCAGCCTATTCTGAATAGCCAAATCAGCCAGATCAGACAGATCTAAACCGACTTGATAATCAAAATTGGTCAGATTCAAATTTCAATGTTAGGTGGGGTTAGTTATGATTTTTTTGAAAATTTTGATGTTTTGTGGCATTTTGGGGTACCCCAATGGGGTACCATACCCCATGTTTTACACCGAGCCCAAGCGGCACACGTTGAGCACCCATGTTATTTTTTTATGTTGGGGCCCGGAAGGTTAATAAGACATAAGTTTAGTTCTCCCGCAAACTCGTTACAAAATCCACAAAACTGTAAAATGATACATACTTATAAATTTCACGTTAAATACACACTAGATGTATAATTAACATAGAATTTTACAATGTTACAATTTACATGTTTTGATCTGCTAAATCTTTCTATTCTCATCTTTCGCTCACATTATAACTTACGTATAACATCCTTTGGACGTCTTTAGAACTCCGTAAACTAAAAATGTGATTTTTATTCCTTTGTTGTTCGATAATTTTTATTTGGAATTTCCATAAACCAACAAAAAATTCTATTCTGTCAGACAACACAGTTTCCGCAGAAAATGGGTCGCCTTTTCTCAAGGTTACATAATAAAAATAAAAACACGCGACATTTCTTCCTACAAGTCAGTAGCCGCGTAAGTAGTTCCTGTTAATAAATTACTGGCGTCCTTGGTTTCTCCTCCATTCATTTTATCTTTCAACTTCATCAGAATACGACAGACATGAGAAACACATGACGAATGACCTTCGCTGCATGTGGCACTGAAGAATTTACGACGCGTGGTTCGTGTGAGAAACCAGAAGATTTGAGATTCAGCGACTTAAGACTGCGATTCGATAGTTATGACACGTTGTGTTGTCTATTCTTAGTCGCAGGTGTCTCGAATGAAACTTTCATAATTCTAAAGATCAGGACCAGACAGTTCTAAAAATAGCTGCAGATAAACTTTTTTTTTGTGGTGTTTTTTATTCTATTAAGAAAAAATTTTTCATAAGAAAGTAGGTGCGTTCAAAGTCAAAACCATAAGTCAGAAGTGGCTTATGGTGGCTTTTAAAAAGTCACCAAAAGCCAAATGAATTTGAATGGTCTTAAAGAATGACATGATTATGACTTATATAATAGTCTTGAATATAAAGATTAACATCAAATTTTAACAATTTTTAAATTGTGTTTAAAGAATTAATTTATATTGATTCAAAAAAATTGAAATAATTATATTCACACAATTATTTGATCATATAATAAACAATTACCACAAAGAAACAAGTTTTACTATAAAATTTTCAAGTTATTTGAAAAATTTGTTTATAAAATTCAAAATAATGTATCTACAATTATTTAATCACAGCACTGAATATTTTCGCACAAAACTTAAGCTTAAACTCAAATCGTATATCAAAATGAAGCATAAGACAACTATAAGTCACCATAATCCACGTGCTGCGTGGCTTATCTCAAAGTCGTATAAGTCATCGAGACTTTGAACACACTTATTTTGCTTAGTTTAACAATAATCTGTTTTTGACACTTGTTTTTGGAGAATGGGATACCACATCGATTTTTCAAAAATATAAACAGTAACAGAGATGAACAAAGGTAGCATTCTGGCATCATAATGACCTCAGAATCATTCCTGAATATCATAATGATGCCTTAAACAAATTTTTACATCTATCTAATACCCAATTTCTGATTACATTTTGATGCCACATTTATATCAAAATGACATACAAATGAAATCAAAATTATGATAGAATTTATGTATCATAATGACATACTATATCTGACATCTTTTGAATGTCATAATTTTTATTTAATTTCAGAAATTTTGGATCAAAAATCTCACAGGATATCATAATAACATCAGAAATAACAATTAAAAATGATATCATTATGACATCAGAAATAACAATTAAAAATGATGTCATTATGACATCAGAAATAACAATCAAAAATGATATCATTATGACATCAGAATTTTATAGAATTTGGACATCATAAATATGAAATATAAATGTTACAATTCTGATACAATAAAAATAGTAAATTTCCCTTTATTAAAATGCAGTTTTTATATCTTAAATTCATAAGAAATGCATATTTTTAGGCTCATGTACTTGTCATAATGATACCCAAAATTGGATCATAATCCAGTCCAAATGACATCCAAATGATATCATTTTGATGATGACATAAAGACTTCTAAAAGAAATCAAAATGCCGCAGAAAACTGACATCTTTATGATAACATTAGGCAGACATGGAACTGGAAATTGACAAATTTATGACTCCTTTTGGGTGTCTTTTGGCCATCATAATGATGTCTGAATGTCGATCAAAGAACATGACTGATCCTGGTAACACAAGAAGGATCGTTTAGTAGCTTCAAGCGAAGCCAAAACAAATCTGCCAATAGCCAATGAGAGGCTAAGGTGACAATTTTTAGCAGCCAATCATACCAAGCCTTTATCAACTGCTGCGAAACTGTGATATTGTTTAGTTGTGTCTGGTAAGAAATGGCTGCTATAGTAGATTTAAACAATGGATTTTTAAACCAAAATGAAAGTCTGTTCCAGAAACACGTAAGCAATATCATTGTTCCACATCAATCTGCCGTGTTTGGTTAATGGAAAATCGTCACCTTAGCTTCCTATTGGCTGATACTGCATGAGCTTGGCTTCACTTGAAGCTACTTAACAATCCTTCTTGTATTACCAGGATCATTCATATTCTTTGAATGTCGGTAAAACTAATATCGTATGACACCAGAATGCTACCTGGGATAATTTATTTCAATGTTGATCAAATGTTAATCTTACAACATAGAAGCAGAACATTGAGTCAATGTTAAAAATGTCATTTAATAAAACATCATTTCAACTTTTAATGTTAAATGAACATTAAAGCTACTTTAAGTTTATAATATTCAATTCTAAATGTTGTTTTATTGTTTGTATGACATATTGTTTGTATGACATATTGTTTGATGTACCATTTCTTTAGTAACCTGAACTCAATGGGTCAAAAATGTTAATTCAACATAAAATGTTGAAATAATGTTTTTTAAATGACATTTTAATGTTGTTTCAACATTTCACATAATATCCAATTGATTTAATGGTTTACAGGGAGTTGGATTTTTGAATTATTTTGATTATGTGACATCCCACAACTTCAATCTTAAACAATGAGTTCCCTCACCCTTAAAAATTTTCTCATTCAAAACCATTTTACACCACAAACTCCCACTAATTTCAAGCATGGAAAATACCAAGCTAAAAAAGTCAAGTTAAGCTTTCCTGGCTGCTTGGCAACAAATCCAATTGGTTTACCATCCCAGCAATGTCGAAAGCCAAGACTAATATCTCAACTTAATTAGATGCTTAACAGACATGCTTTTAACAAACATATAAACAGAATGCATTTCATTTACTACTAAAAATATTGTTTACTAAAAACCTATGTAGAGACATCAACATAAACAAATTGACAAAAAAATAAAAATGATTCATTTATATTTAATGAATCACAATGTAAAATGTGGAATAAACAACACATGTGTGTTGCAAGCTAACACAATTGTTATTAATCGAAGTTGCTAAACTTCGCAATAACCCGGTATTTGGATGATATGTTTTCCGGGAATGTTTTCCGGGTATCCAGAATTGAGTAAACAGAAAAATGAGGGATTTAGTGATTTTCTGGTTTACCAAATACACAATACGCAAGACGCTAAGTATTTGGTAATTAAGTAATTAGAATTTGATTTTTAGTCGAAGAATTAGTAAAAATCATTTCAAACAAAGTCAAATAAAACTACCATTTCTCGCTTGTCTTTGAGTATTTGGTCAAACACAAACCAAAAATTCACTAAATCCCTATTAAAACTTCAAGTACGGACGGTGTGTACAAATGTACACACCCAACTTCATGAATTATTTTATTTTTAGAGCTAATTTTTTTCAATTTTGGGAATTTGTTTCTATTACAATAAATTATGAAATTCCAAAATTTGATTGCATTTGATGCACACATTTAAAAATTACAGGACTTTGAAAATTTCTGCGCCTTAAATTTTCAGCCTATGATTTTTGTTGGCTTTCCAGCAATCCATACGGCGCTCCAGATCCCAACTCCACAGTTTCACTTTCTCTTTTAATATTGTGTCCAATTTTTTTTCGTCAGTACTTGAGGGGTTAAACGAATTTACCGAGTAAAGTTTGATGATAATTCCATTGAATGAAGTAACGAAGGATTAACTTGAAATTTTTTTTAGTCAAGAAATCATTTATATCGCTGCGATGTCTTAAGAAATCAATGATTTTCAACTATTTCTCTACATCTCAACTACATTTCTTATACAAAATGTCTATATAGATTTTAAATAGAAATTCTATCTTTGATATTTTAAATCAAATACCAAAGCTCCCGAGTCAAAATCTAATGGTTCTAAGATTATATTTCTTTTTTCATTACTCCTGTGGCTTTTAAGTGTTTTCTATTCCATTGAAGTACATTAGGTCTGTGTTGTCTTAGAAATGTCATTTCTATCAAATGACATCCTGAGACATTGCAGAGTTTTGTGGTTTTCTTTTTATTATGTATTAAGTGGAATGTAGTGTTTGGTACAATTTTCTTCTATTTTTCTTCTGCTTTATGTTTGTTTTATAACTCTGATTTATGCTTTTCTTTTTGTTGGAGTTTTTCCTTCAAGGTGTTGTAGTATTGTTTATTTTTATTTATAGATGTTTAATGTTATAATAAAACTACTGTTTTATGTTGTTTTATTGAGAGTTTTCAAGTGTTTTAAGACTGTTTTAATATTGTTTTCAAGTGTTTAACACTATTTAAACAATGTTTTAACTGTTTAACACTATTTAAACAATGTTTTAATCTGTTTCACACTATTTAAACAACATTTTCAAGTGTTTCATACTATTAAAACAATATTTTCAAGTGTTTCAAACTGTTTAAACAATATTCTTAGGCATTTTACCTATTTCAATACTACAGATTTACATATTTCTTTTACAATTTTAGATGATTCATAACATGGATCACTAAAAACACTTTAAAAAAACCTCCCAACAGTATTTTAACAGCCTCTTTAACCATTCTAAACAGTTTTTCCAGCCATTTTCTACAGTTCAATATTTTATGAGACATCCAACACTAATTTCATCATTGTTCCCTCATCCCTCATCCCTCACCTTACCTATTTTCTCCTTCAATTCAACTACAATATTCCACAACACACTCCAATCCATCACTCTTTTATCACCCCCTCACAACCACACCTAATTTCCCATAGGAAAACAAAGAAAAAAAATCACACACCAACCACCCCCATTCCCCTGCCCCCCCAACAAACCCCAAAACTCACCCCCAACAAAAATCTGCAACCACCTTCACCACAAACTCAACTCCCGCCATTAAAACATCACTCAACCCAGAATTAACCACCTGCTGAGCATCCATATGGCAGCCCGCATCTCACCTTTCGTCATCCGGTGCCGAAACCCATTCGCGCCGCCGAAGCCCCAACTTCCGATCACAAACCAGGGCCAAAACAACAAAATGGAGATGGGCCACCTCCACATGAGGAGGAACCGCTGGAATCGCGATCAAACGGACGGGCACAAACAAACTGATGTTTTCGTTTCGTTGATCGAACCGAGGAAGGCCGAGTCCATTACGATGGGTGCGACCGGTTCGTCGCTATGGATACAAACGTTTAGATAGGATTTATGGCGAGTTTGCGTCATCGGAGCACTTGGGGGTTGATAATTAGTTCATTTTGTATGATAAAAGCTGAATATGTAGAAGAAAATTGCTGTTACAGGGCATTGTTTATGCTGTTATCCTTAGCAACAAGTGACATATGGTAATATTGTAAAGCATACCGGGAGAATGAACCGGCTAGTCATGTGACTATGCCTTAAATCTATCTAATAATTAAAAATACAGGTGTTTGAAGGAAGAGATGTACTGAAAACAATTAATAGATGACTATTTAGCGCGTACAGTACGTCAGACCCCGGTGCGTAAAACAGATTCTTTTCGAAAGCATTTTTTTCGAAAGGGATTTATTTTGAAATATTTCAAAGTTGAGATTTATTTCGAAAAAAGGTGATTTTTTCCGAAAAAAATAACGATCTTTTTTGAAATTTGGATTTTTGATTTTGATTGGATTTCTTTTTAGGTTAGGTGGGGGGGTCCAAGGGGAGCTGGATGCTGGGATGGCGAAAAAAATCCTTTCGAAAAAAATTCTGTGGAAAGAAATCCTTTCGAAAAAAATCGTACACCTGCTTTGGTGTAGCGGGTTTTCGGAACAAGTGGTATCGTTATACTGGATATGTGACTTCATGGCTTTTGTATATTGAATTCATTGTGGAGATAATAGGAAAGGAAAAGTTCATGCTGTGCATACAATATTGTTGTTCCCAATAAGTTAAATAGATGAAAACAAAACTGCAGGCTTTGCAAAACTGTAAAATGATCTTCAGCCCAGTCAACGCACTAAAATTTGGTGTCATAAACAAAAACATCAATAATACAAAATGTCAAAAACAAATTACTGAAATCCTAAAATATCGAACCCTATGTCGAAAACCCAAGATGTTTTCTACACTTTGTTTTCAGATTTTGTTTTCGACATTTTCGACACATTCATCTTGTTAAAAGGGGGCTCTACCTGAAATTTTAGGTAATTTGGACTAGTTGTTGACTGTATACTGTATCACGAGAAGTTCAAGACTCATTGACTTTGCATAATCAATATGCAACACATAGGACCAAAAGAAAATATTTTCCTTTCATCTGAAGGCAATCTCGCTTATTCACCGAGAACGTCAACAATTGTTGATTATCTTCAAAACAATCTAAAAGGAAAAAACCTTTCAAAAACTTTCAATATCAACAAATCATCACAAAATGGCTGACAGGCTTTCCAGACACCCATACAGGTCGAACCTAGTTATTACGAACTCACTTATTGCAAATTCCTCGTTTTAACGGATTTTTTTACAAGTTTGGTTGGATTCCTATCCATCCATTCAATGTTAAAAAATTCGGATATTACGAACTCTCGACATTGCGAACAGATTTGACGGTCCCTTCGAGTTTGTTATATCAAGGTTCGACCTGTACTTCCAATTTAGAAAAGTATTCAGACATATTGTACCATCAAAATCAGTCCGAGTTTTCATTCCTGCCGGCATTCCTTCGTGCCAAAATGCATGGTATGTCTGTCCCAAAACATTACGTTCCGGTTCATTTGTGAATTTGTCGTGACCGAAGTTCGACGTTAGTGAAGTCCAAAATTGCATTCCCACACTTTTCCAAAATCACTGCTTCTTATGTACCTAGTAATCCAATATATCAGTGCACTCAAGCCCTTAATGCTGTGCCAAGCATTAGTCACATTCCACCGAGCGGTTTCATATTGTGAGGTAAAAGCTATGATGACCACATCACTCTTTAGTTTACATAGAAGTTGAAATCAATACTAGAAAAACACTTTGACTTTAAAATTTCTGACTTGGCAATTTTGCACAGGGCTTTGCACAGTAACTCTTATTACAGTCACAAATTTAAAAATTAAAAATTCTGAAAAATCTGCATTTTTTCAGTAGCGAATGAAAGATGCTCTTGAACTCCCTAAGGTAGACCAAGTGAAGAAATTCAATCCCACTGCAACTTAAAAAATGTACTGACAATAAAAACTTTATCTTTTAATGGAGGACTATCCTTTGATACACTAAAAAATAAAGAGCTTTTAATCAGTTTTCAAAAAATAAGTTGTACTTAGCACCTCCCAAAAGTAATAGAATATTTAGCAGAACAATACTGTAAATTTAGAGTTTGCGGAGAACAAAACTTATGTCTTACAACTTATAAATTCCATGTTAAATGTAAGTTAGATTTATAATTAACATGGAATTTATAAGTTGTACGACATAAGTTTTGTTCTCTGCAAACTCTCTAATATAACTTATAGCATTCCCTGTCAATTTATACTTCAATGCGAAATTACTTGTCAACGTAATTAACACCTGGGAGTTTTGAAATTAACAAATTTTATTTTCACTTTTAGAATACTGAAAATATAATTAAGTTAAAAAAATGTCAGCAATGAAGCAGTCAGCAAATTCAAAGCACTGAGCTGCAGTCTGATTTCAGCGAGAATGCTACTATCCACTGTTTGCACGCTCCAGCTCCGCTCTCCGCTCCAAAGCCCTGCATCAATATTTACTTCTTGTATAATAAAAGCGTGCAATTAAACCGTTTAGCAACCACGATTTACTAATCCTTAATTTAACACAGTTCTATAAATTTGACAGCCCTACAAAAAACAATTGGTCTGTTTCCATCAGGAAATTTGGACAAAAAGCAAATGAAAACCACTTAGAAACCATATGAAAACCAAGTGGAAACCATTAATTTACCAATGAAAACCAATAATTGACCAATTGGGACCAATAATTACCGATTGAAACCATTCACTGGCCTCTAATTGGTGTACTGGTGTATGGTTTCTAACTGGTTTAAGTTGGTCAATTAATGGTTGTATTGGTGAATTAATGGTTTCCACTTGGTTTTCCAAAGGTTTCCATGTGGTTTCCATTTGCTTTTTGTCCAAATTGCCTGATGGAAACAGACCAATTGTTTTTTATAGTAGAAAGTGATTATATCACTTTTATAGAATTTTTTTTTTGTATAGAATTTTCTATACCATCGTTCAGAACACCTTTAAATAACATTTTTCATTTTGGGTCAAGATTTATCTTTTTCTCTTGTTAGATTTAACAATGGTTCTCTTCCCATTCGTTGTCCATCTTCATCTTATTTTGCTCCTGGCTTTCTTTGTGTAAATATTTAAATTTGTGTAAATATTTAAATTTGTATATTTTGACCTGTCTGCCTTTTTGCAGACCGTTCAATTCGGTATTATTCGGCGAAACCTCAACTTGAAAAACATAAACTCTCAAAATAAAGACCACGACTTGCACAGTAGCCATTACTGTCAGATAAACTTGACATGCCTACATCTCCATACATATCAACTGGCCTTGATTCACTGCCACAATTGACTTCCAGGAACTAGACACGTCTCACTCAATGCATTCCCTCAATGCATTCCGCTGATTTAGATCCTCGTGATTTATTCGATCCGATTATTTAATTCAAAACCAAACTACATCCAGTAGTCAGAAACTGTCAAGATTGAATTATTAACCCAGTAATCCTCCTAAAACCAGCAGCGAATTAAAGTCGAAGGCCATAAAACAGATTTGCTTAAAGCTGAAAAAATATGGCTGAATTCAACCCTTTCACCCCAATGTCAAAACCAACAATAAATTGCAATTAAATAACATAGGAACACTGCTAACAACATTCCAAGTTCCATAACATTTCATTATGCTGTGTTTCGGCGTAAACACTAATCGAGCGTTGATAATTCTATGGACACTTACCCTTTAGTGGAGAGAAAATTAGGCCAACAAAAGTTCAGTTAAGGAAGTCAACTTTACTATCACCTTGATATATTATTAACGTCAAAGAAAAGTGCAGTAACATCCCAGGAGAGTGTACCGAAGGGAATGCAAACAAGCAAGGGAAATGAACCAAACAAAATGCACGTCAATAACAACAAGTCGCAATCACACTAATGGTATTAGTGTGCGACAATGCAAGAAATTGTTGTACACATTGCAGTTGTTGTTGCACTTGTTGGTTTTTGTTTCGTTGATTGTCCTCAATTTCATTTGGAGGTATTAACTTGTGTAAAGATTTTTGACTGGTAGAAATATTTGAATTGTGTAAAAAATTTTAAATTGTGAAAAGTTTTTGACTCACGTAAAGGTTTTATTATTCCTCGGTTGTGCGGATGTTGATCGTTACAAATTGGCAAGACCAGGAGGTGGAAAGTGGTTGACAGGAATTTGATCGACATGTAATTAGATCGATAATCCCAATAGGAATTTGGTCGAGATGTGACTACCGTACATCAAGAAGAAACTAATCAGCACAAAATTACATTGATAAAATGTAACAAAAATTTGGTCAACTTCAATTGAAATTTACTCCAAAAAGTTCTAATAAGGAGATAGGGGGAGGTCAATCCTCTTTGAATCCCTCTTATCTATTTGATTTTTCTATTCTTCTTGTTGGTTTTTTGCCATGGCCCTTCTCTTTTGCCTGGCTTTCTCTCTTTTCACTTCTTAGTTTTTGTTCCGTTGGTTGTCCCTGACTTGATTTGGAGGTATTAACGTGTGAGACTAATTATATCTGTCAAAATTTGTGTAAATACTTTGAATTGTGTAAAGTTTTTGAATTGTGATAATTTGTTGTTATTGTGACAGGTCGCGTATGGCCTTAGTAGCTGCTGGTGACCTTAAACGATACCTTGCCTTGCCTTGTCTTATCTATTTTTAAATTGGTTTTAAACAAATACATTAATTTTGAGTTGTTCATAAAACTCTCGAGTGTTTACCAAATTCCAGTGAATTTTGTTGACGTGATTACGTATTAACCAAATTCCTGTCAAGCTAATTATATGTCAACCTAACTTCATTTGTATTCTGTCAACCAGATTCAGTTTGTGTATTCAACCAAATTCTTGTCAACTTGATCTGGGCGAGGCATATAAGGCAAACTTGCATTAGGGAAAAATTTCTAAAGAGCATAAAAATTAGAAGTACAGGTCGAACCTCGTTATAACGAACTCGAAGGGACCGTCAAATCTGTTCGCAATATCGAGAGTTCGTAATATCC
>JAQIXT010000996.1:0-20497 GCA_034700445.1 Stenotaenia linearis | reverse complement strand
GTCATAGTAGCGTGTGTTTTTAATAAGAAGCAAAATAAACGGTTTGTGGTTTTAAATAAATTTAAATTTTTTTTTTTTAAATTTAATTTTTTTTTTTTTTTTTTTTTTTTTTTTTTTTTTGGTGTTTTTGCAGGATGATATGGAGAAGACGGCGCAGTTGCATGAGGTTGGCTTACAGCTGATTGCAAACGAACATTATGCAGTGGATTCTATTCAGCCTAAATGCGTGGAATTGAAAAGAATGCATTTGGATTTGAAGGATAAGATTGAGTTAAGGTTGCAGACGTTGCAGAAGTATCGGGATTTGCAGGAGAGGATTGAAAAAGTTAGTTATAGAGTATACAAAGTGGGGAAAAGAAGGGAAAATGGGTGAAAGTGGAAGGAATTTAGACAAATGTGCAAAATTTAGAAGATAATTTAAGAAAGTTTGCCAATTGCAGCAAAATAGCTTCATGAAACTTGTAAAAACCTGCGAAAATTGCAAAAAATGGGCAAAAATGTGCTAAAAATTGCAGAAACTGTGCTATAATCTGCAAAAAAATTTAAAAAATGGAAAATTTACAAAAACTGACCCAAATTTAAAAAAAAAAAATTTTTATTACAGGCAAACAAATGGTGCACGCGAGGAATCGATTTACTAGCTAGTCAGCAAATAGAAAAGTGCTCATCACCCGAATTCGCCGAAA
This sequence comes from Stenotaenia linearis, assembly GCA_034700445.1. Lineage (NCBI taxonomy): Eukaryota > Metazoa > Arthropoda > Chilopoda > Geophilomorpha > Geophilidae > Stenotaenia > Stenotaenia linearis. The sequence continues at coordinate 19,811 of JAQIXT010000996.1, read as the reverse complement.
ACGCATTAGCAGAAGTAGAGGAATTCGTCCACGGCTCGGCAGACTTCAAACTGAGCAACCCAAAAGAATTCCACTCAATATTCGAAGACATGATTACACCAGAAACAAAAGCGCTCGTCCAACAGGTTAAAAAAATGAAAAAATTCTAAAAAAAATTCTAAAAAAAATTCTCACAAAAGGTTCTCCAACGGATCGAAGACGTGCAAATGATGTGCGACAAACGAAAAAGCAGCTTAAAAAAGATGGCGGCACGCCCATCTCGCCCGGTGCAGCCGGTGGTACCGGAACCAGCGGTGCCGTTGACCGCACCGCATTCGGCACTAACGGAAAACGGCTCGGACTCCCCAGCGAGGGGCAGAAAAGTGTTGAAAAAAGCCAGGACTGTTCCCAAGGTGTTTAGATTAAGTAAACATTAATAGGAATTTAATTTCGGCAGCAAAATTGTTTACTCGAGACATTAAATGTTAGAATTTATTTTTTATTTTTATTTATATTCACGAAATTTAATTTATTTTGTATAAATTTTGTTTAGTTTCGTCTAGTGCATGTGATGTTTGATGTGCAATGTTGGCATAATGAAATTAATGAAATTAATCGATATTTTTATATATCTTGTGATTTATGAATAAAATTTATGATTTATTATTATTTTGTTGATGCATGGCTTGATTTTTGTTATTTTAATGCATGGTTTTGTTTTTGCAGGTTTTTGAAGAAAATTATTGGAATTTTTGGTTGATTTTGTGTTTTTATGATTTTTTTTTGATTTTTTTTGTTGTAGATGCAAGTTCGGCCGCTTAGTCAAGGGGAAAGTTCGCCCGAAAATGAATTAAATAAGGAATTTGAAGCTTTACAGGCGAAAAGAAGGTAATTTTAAATGAAAAATTAACATAATTTATTAATTTTTGATTTTTTTAAGGCATATTTTGACGGAGTTACTGGAAACCGAACGCGTTTATGTCTCCGAATTGAAATCAATTTGCAACGTATGGAATTTTTACTTAAATCCACAAATTTGATTAATTAAAATAAAAATTTTGTGTTTAAAGGGTTACAAAGATGAAATGCAAAACTCAGATATGCAAGATTTGATTCCCGAGTTGCTCAAAGACAAAGCAGATATTTTGTTTGGAAATATTGAAGAAATATGGCAATTTCATAACGAGTAATAAAATGAAAAATTTCAATTTATTTTAAAAAATAAGAAAAAAATAATTAAAAAATTAATTTTTCAGTACATTTCTCAAAGATTTAGAAAACTGTATCAGCACGCCGGAGCTTATTGGACTTTGTTTCGTCCACAGAGTAAATATTTTGAAAATTTCACATAAATTCTTAACTAATTTAATTTTTTTTTATTTTTACACAGCAAGATATATTTCATAAACTATACAGTGAATATTGTTTAAACAAACCGCAATCAGAGGCTCTCAGAAGGGACGTCGGTGACGATAACGTGTTTTTTAAGGAATGTCAACGTAAACTGAATCACAGACTTCCTTTGGGCGCTTATTTACTGAAACCCGTTCAACGGGTAACAAAATACCAGTTGCTGCTCAAGGATCTAGTCAAGTGTAACGAGGGACGGGAGTGTCGCGAGTTGGAAGAAGCCGTTGCGTCCATGTTGAAAGTTTTGAGATACGTTAACGATAGTATGCATCAAGTCGCGATAACCGGATATCCGGTATGGAACCGATGAAATTTGATGAAATTTGATGAAAATTTGAAGAAATTTGATGAAAATTTGAAGAAATTGATAAAATTTGATGAAAATTTGATAAAATTTGATGAAATTTGATAAAATTTGATGAAATTTGATAAAATTTGATGAAATTTGATAAAATTTGAAGATATTTGATAAAAATTTAATGAAATTGGATGAATTTTGATGAAATTTTGATGAAAATTTGAAGAAATTTGATAAAATTTGATGAAATTGGATGAATTTTGATGAAAATTTGATGAAATTTGACGAAAATTTGAAAATTTATTGATTTTTTTGTTTCTTGAAGGGAAATTTGACCGAATTAGGAAAACTTTTGATGCAAGGATCATTTCGGGTGTGGACGGAACATAAAAATGATCGATTACGTGATTTGAGGTTGAAACCGATGCAGCGACATATTTTTCTTCACGAAAAAGCGGTTTTGTTTTGTAAAAGGAGCGGCAAAGAGATGGATAGGGTTTCATATAATTTCAAACTTTGCCTTAAAGTAATTTTTTTTATTTTATTAAATTTGTGAATATTGAAATGGTTGATGTTTTTTGTTGTTTTTAGATGTCCGAAGTCGGGTTGACCGAAACAGTGAGGGGCTCAAAGGGTGAACAGAAGAAATTTGAGCTTTGGTTGCAAGGAAGATCAGAAGTGTATATAATTCAAGCACCGAATATGGACGTGAAGAGTAATTGGGTGACAGAGATAAAAAGGGTTCTGTTGGAACAGTTTGAACACTTGAAAGGTGATTATTTCATTTTTTTTGATTTTTTTTTTGAGAAAAAAATTGAAATTTTGATTTTTTTTTGTGGAAAAAAATTGAAATTTTGATTTTTTGGGGGGAAAAAAATTGAATTTTTTGATTTTTTCGATTTTTTGTTTGATTTTTTTTGGAAAAAATTGAAATTGAATTTTTTTTTTTGGTTTTTTTAGGAGAAAATATCAAACAATATTCAGCAAAGATGCAGAAAATTAATTCAGTGAATGGTGTCAGGACTGGAATGACTCCTGCTGTTCATAGACCTTTGAGACAAACTACCAGCTGGGATTCAAATGTTAAATCTGAACTGGAAAATGAAGGGAGAAATGGACAAGCTGAAACGCCACGAAGACAGTCAACTAGACCTGCCAGTGAGCCGGTGCATGGTTCGGAGATGTTTTATGATAATGAACAAGAAGAGGCATGGTCAAGTGATTATTCTTCCGAAGATGATGACGTCATTGATCCATTTGGAGAGAATTCGGATGTAATTTTTGGTTTTTAAAAAATCTCTAAAAATTTGAGATTTTCGAAGATTTACACAATTTAAAATCTCATATTCCTAAACAATTTGCAAAAAATAAATCAAAATATTTTTTTCTTAAAATTTCAGTTGATGGGTCGTTTCGTAGCACTAGCCGACTACCTAATAAGCGACGAAGGCGAAGTAGAACTCCACGAAGGCGACATAGTAGAACTCCTAAAAGTAGGTTGTGCCGGTTGGTGGTTTGTACGAGTGGTTGGCACAACAACAGAAGGCTGGGCGCCGAGCAGCTACCTAGAACGGATCACAAAACGAAATTCAAAATCATCTCCGTCTGTCAGCAGCCAAGGTTAAATCACCCGATTTTCATAAAAACAAATCGATTTTAATCATTTTTTCTCACAGAATCGAGCAACGGCATGAAACCAACGACCAGTAAATCAAGCGTGACAAGTAGCATTAGTATCACTTCGCAAGGAGATGCTAATGGATGACGACACCATTCTCTGGATCACGTGGCAGCTTGAATGATCTTTTTTAACGAGTTTTACAATATCCAATCGCCGGAACGGAATTCGCGTTACAGTATTAATGGAAAAAAAATTTCTAACGATTATACTGTTACATAAATCATAGTATCACATAATTTTCATTTAAACACGCGTAGGAACGTAATTTATCAATTTATCGATTAATTTCGCTTTTAATTTATTTTTAATTTATTTATATTTTTCTAGTTCTCATATTTGTGTCATAAAATGACTCATGTGGTCCAATTTGTACATAAATAGTGCTTCCAGGACATGGAGAATGTGTTTATTAGACAAATTCCATGTCGTGTTTGAAAAATTTTGTCAATTTTGTAAATATTTTTTTTTATTTGGAATTTTATTTCATTTTGTCAGTCGATAGGCTAATTCTAACACTTAATAATAATAAATATAGACACTATTTGTCTCTAGGATATTTATTTAGTATTGCATGTTTATAAATTTGTTAGGAGATGAAGTGTAAATAGTTTCGGTTTGTTAATTTTGTTATATTTGATTTTATTGTAATTTATAGAGTTTTGTTTTTTCAAAAAATTATCGTGTCATGTGTCATTTTTGAAGAAAATTGTTAATAAAACTTTATTGCCGTGTTATTTTTGTTTCTTTTTTTTTAAATATAAAATTTAGTTGTTTTATTTATTTATAACTTCATTCTTATCGTCTGTGGCAAACCGCTCGAGTGCGGTCTGATTCAACCGAAATAAATTCCAACCTTCTTCGTTCGTCTGATTCATCGCGCCCATTTTCTCGTAAAAGTGAATCGACGGTTGATTCCAGTTTAAAACAGCGAAATCCATTCGTTTGCAGTTTTTAACAACGGCTTCCTATATTTATAAAAACGTTTTTTTAATCGATTAAAATACAAGAAATTCTATTTACAAACCTGAGCCAATTTTCTCCACAATCTCAGCCCGATTCCTCGTTTTCGGTATTCCTTTTTAACGTACAAATCTTCCATGTAAACAGCTCGGCCCTCCCAAGTTGAATAAATGAAAAAATACAAACAAAATCCTACTAATGTTTTCACATTGTCTTTCTCGGTTAATTCCGCTACAAAACAATGATAAAATGGAGTTTCGCCAAAACCGTCTTCAATTAATACTAAAAAAATTTTTTTTTAAAAACTAATAAAATAAAATAATTTTCAATATCAATATTTAACTTTTTTCATCAATTTTCGGTCGATCGCCAAATCCCTCGTATTCCGCTAATTCCTAACATAAACTCTAGTTAAAAATAACGAGTAATTATCGTAATTACGTCATACCTTAATTAAGAGTAAAATATTTTTACAATCTTCTTGTTTTCCTGCTCGAATTTCGACTTCCATTGATTTGCTTATATCTGTTGACTTGGAATAATTTTAATATGTAATTATTACACCAACAATAACAGGTGTAACAGGTAACAGTAACCATAGATGGTGCCACGATAGAATGTTAATCCGATATGATCTATTAAAAAACTGCAACGAGAGATTTCAATGGGAAATAAAATTTACAACTTTATATTTAACTTTTATCACAAAGTAACAAATATTTGTTGTGATAAATCGAGTGATAACACTGAATGACGCGTTGAAGCTTCACTGCATAGCTAGAGAATATTTAAATAATTTTTTTTAAATATTTGCATAGGATAAATTGAAAAACGATGAATCCAAAGTTCTTTGCGCTGTCTGATATTGACTTGTGAGTGTAAGTTTAAGGTTACTATTTACGTGATTGATGGCGGATCGAAGGTTAATTGTATTCAGAAGTTGAAATTTTCCTGCAACGTAATATGGTTTGTATTTGATTGTTTTGTTTATAAAAACTGTTTTTATTAAATATTTTATTTTTTAAGTTGCTTTTTTGATTGCAGTACGATATTGAACGTCAATTGGATTCTCCTTCGAGTCAAAATTCGAGTTTTAAGCGTTCGAGTATTCTTTCGTCACGACGAACGTCAACTATAAGTGATTTTGACTGTCCAGATGTACGGTAGACTTAATATAATTAAAATAAACAGAATACGAGTTGATTTTAAATCAGATTACAAATGTCGAGGATGATTTTGGTGATGTTCATTCAACCACTGCTGTTTTGCATTATTGTACCAGAACTATACTCAAGCCGTATCACTGTTTTCTCACATTTGTAAGTATTTAAGGTATTCAAAACACTTTTTAATGTAATGAAAGTTAATTCTTAGTTGGGTTGGAGACCAATTTCAACACTATACGAGGAGAGTTTCAGTTTAAAGATTGTAAATATGGCGTATTTGTTGTTTGTTGTTACGTTTACGATATTAGGATTCGTCCTGCAAGGAGTATTGTGTTATAGAAGAGATGGAATGGATGCAGTACATCAGGTGATTTAATTTAGATTTATTTATTGATTATATTCTTAATTTTTTTAATTTTTTAAAATTTTTTTAAATTTTGTATGTAAAAGAAGAAAAAACATTTGCCAACAGCTGCAAATGATTGGAATTTCAGTTTACCTTTATCAAAAGACGATCAAAGTTGTGAAATTGGATTTTGTGTTTATTATATTTTCCCAAATATATTACCTCTGGTTGCATTTCTTTATACGTTACATTTGTTTCGGTTTTCTGAGTACGAGCAACTCCACATCTTAATGGAAAAAGTAATATAATAAATCAAATTGAACATTTTTTTTAGTGAAATTAAATAAGAAATTACTTTAGGCATTTCTACAAACGCATCAACCGACAAATCTTTCCAGCACTCAACCAAAATTGTGCAAAATTGTTTGGTATAATAATTAATTAAGAAAATTAATTAGAAAAAATTAATTTTTTATTTTTTAAGGATATTTCTCACGGTATGCATTTTCTGGGTTTTGATTTCGTGCGTCACTCAAGGATTACATACAAAATCGTATTTAATACGCGATATTGAGATTTGCCGCTTAGGAAATAAGTAAAATTAATTTTATCGTAAAAAAAAAAAAAAAAATTTTTTTAAATTTTAAATTGTCATTGCAGGAAAGTTTGCCGAAATACCCTCCTCTCTTTGATGTTAGTTACAACGTTTTTCCACGACATCATATTCATCACCGTTTTATGGTCTTACGGCATTCAGTGCCAGCTTTTAATCTTTCTCATGAAAGATCTTTGCGAGCGAATAAGAAACAGGATGAGTCTGCAAGACGCGATCAAAGTAATATTGAGTTTAATTTTATCAAATTTTATCTCATTTGATAAAATCAGTTTTTATTTTGACAGGAAATAGAAGAATGTAACAAATTTATTAGATATCTGAACGATGAAATGTCAGTTTCAGTCGCTATTTTGGTTTTATACTCGGCAATTCTCACCACATTAGGTTTCATAAATTTAATGAAGATTGGAGGAGATAATCTATATAAATTTTCATCGGTTATTCTTTCCATCGTTACCTGGATGACCGCCTTCGCGTTCCCAATTATACAGGCATTATTAATAGCTAATTTTATTACTGGTTTACCAATTAAAATAATTTATTTACTTCCAGGCCGCTCGATTAGCGGGTGTTTATAACTCGGTTAAAGATATCGGTCATTATGTCAGGTGTCGGCCATTTGGATACCAAAACAATCGACGCGATGAATTAGATTCGTTTTTGTTGTACACGTCGACACTTAAAACGAAAATTAAATTGTTTCGTGTACCCGTAAATGTTGGTGTTATAACATTCGGACTCGCAATTTGTATTTTTATTGTCTTTGTTCTTGGAGAATTGAATGAAATGACTTTCAGTTTCGGTTTCAGTTAGTTTTTGTCTGTAAATTTACTTATAACGAGATAACTATTTGGAAAAATTTTTTTTATTCTATAGAGTTGTGTGTATTACATTAGTTTGGAATAATAAAAGAAGTATAAAACATATAATTGCGAAAGTGCTGATTAAATATGAGGGTTTGATTGGCATACTGAATAATTTAGCCTATAAAAATAATTTAAAAAAATAATTTTTCAAATTTTATATTTTTATGACTTACCCTGAGTTTTGCGCTTCCTACAAACAACATTAGTGAGTCTAAGTCATATAATTCACAGTCTTTATACCCAAAAACTCTCAATTCGCATACTAAATGACGTAATTTTTCACCTGTTCTTGTAACACGAGCTGCCTACAGTAAAATACATTAATAATATTAATAATTCACATATTATTATGATCAATTTACCTGAGCCAATGGAAAAACCATCACAGGAGCCCAGACAAATGGAAATAATATACGGTAAAGCCATGCTATAGTTGTATCTTCACTTGTTGTAATTAGAATACTAAAACCTTTATAAATATTGAGATTAAGTGTTTTATTTTGTTTTAAAACTTAAAAATGATAATTACATACCTATTATAACTTTCAAGGCGAAATTAGCAACACACAGTGATGTCAACTTACTCAAAGACCCATTGACTTTGCTCAGAAGTTGCTTGAGTCTTAGAATTTCCTTAAATTTGCATAAATTAAATAAAATTAAAACAATATTTTACAACTTACATGCATCGAATCCTTCAGATCAAGGTTTCTTTCATGCAATTGCAAACAAATGGATTTAATTGCCCATATAATAAATTCGCATTGAATGCTGTAATTGACTATTAGTGCAATGTAAGTGCAGGAATAAAAAATTTTCCCTAAAAACTGGATGGCTGCTAATGATATAATCAACCATTGAGGATGAATGTTGAATTTCTGGAAGATCAGTTCAGGAATCCCGTATGCAGCGATGGAAAGCCCACTTACTAAAAGAATCAGCAGGATCCAGACAACTGCACCACCGAGAAACAACCTAAAGAAACCGAAACTTAGGTCTAAGACTTGCCTAACTTTTCTTTAACTCACATAGAATTTTTTATTAGTTTTTCTTGAGCTCCAAACATATAATGAGCTTGTAAAAATATCTAAAAATAAATTTATTTAGTTTAAAACGTCAAAAACATCAAAAAGAGTGTTTTGAGACGAGATTGAGCGAGATGAGACGAGATCTCGTTTAATCTCGTTCAAAATGGTCGTACCGTTTCCATTAGGACGTCCAGTTCTTCGTTTTCTTTGATACGAAAGTACCAGAAACCGATTATAAACGCTAGACTGTGAAGGGAATTCGGTATAGCGTAAATCGTGACTTCGTGACACATAGCGCCGTTGTGATTCGCTTTTTCTGACTCGGTGGGAAAATCGGTTGACACATCGTCGTACCAGTTGTCCCAATAATTACCAACAGTGTAATTGGATGTAGTTGTCGGTTTAGGAGTTGTAGTTGGCGGTTTAGGAGTTGTAGTTGGTATCGACGTCTGGAAATATAAATTTGAATTTTTTAAATTTTTTTTTATTAAAATGAAGTAAAATTACCTTTAGAGGAGGAGAATTTGGCGTCACAAGTGCGACTTGTCCTTCGCAAAATAACGTTTCGTACAGATTAGCGTAAATAATGTTAAGAAATACGAAAATAACGTAAAGAATATTTAAAAATTTCCAAATACGAGGTCGTAATATCATTCGTTTTTGAGCAAACGGCTTCCAAGCGATCTAAATTTTAAAATAAATTCAAAAAAAATTAGAAAATCAGAAAGAATTTAGAAAATTAAATTAATATATAGGTCTAGGCTGCTTATAAAAAAATAATCAGATATGATATAATTTATATATTACAAAAATGAGCAATTTGTGATATCTGGATAAAATCAGTTTTCTACATCTCTGTAGTGTCAAGGTTATTACTTGTCCATTGTCAACGATCTGAAATTAAAAATAAATTTTCCAACAACAAAATTTATAAATTTCATAAACTTTAGAAAAATCACTAACTTGAACGTTCGATTCAACGATATCCAAACTTGTTTCTGAGTCAGAAAGCCGACCTGAATAACCAGCTCGTAATTTATCAATCATTCCACTCATACCTTAACGAATTAAAAAATTTGAAATTTAAAAAAATAAAAATAATAAAATTAAAAATTGAAATTTTAGAGAAATAATTTGTGATTTGTCTTTACCTCTTTATTTTTCCTGATTTGAGAACTGTTTGTTTACTTCTGTTCTCAGCTGTGGCTACATTACAAAAGGACATTGACAGGAATTTTATATTCTATGTTTCGTGATGCGCCACAGTCGGTTTTGATAAGGATTTTATCGCTTGTGATTGTTTCACCAATGTTTTACGTGTTTTTTTGGTGTGATTAGGTGATACGTAATCGTTGACGCTGCATTTCAAGGTTTTAGGGTCGATTTCATTGTTTTTTTTAAAAGTAAATTTCCGTGACATTTTGTCACTTTCGGTATCTGATTTTGAATTTGGCGCCAGTTTTGGTTTCAGTTTTTCCGTGAGTTTTTCTCATACTAGTATTACTACGGCGCTGCATTTAATATTAAAAGATAAAATAAAACGAGATAAAATGTCGGAAAAATCTCTGAAAATTTTTAAATTTAATTTTAGCGCCGCTAGTTAGCGCAACATTCGACGCCATTACCGCAGCCTGTTTTGTTGGCACTATGTGCCTGAGCCGGTATTTTGAGCTCAAAACGCGTGCCAAAAATTGTTATATTCACCCTTTCCAGGATAAAATTAGGTTACCGGTTGCATGAGAATGTTCACGCATAAAATCCAGCGAGCAAATGACGAGAATTGGGGAATGAGACGACGGGAGGAAGAAAGTGGGGCAAACACTCACAGCCCGCGAGGCTTCCCTGCACAATCTCTCATCCCATCATCTTATTTTATATAGATTTTACAGAAAAATCCAACATGATTATACACCATAAAATCAAACTGCAGAAATAGGTAAAAAAAAAAATAAAAAAAAAATTAATTTAATTTTTTTACTTAAAAAAAAAAAGAAGTTATTTTTAGATCCGAATTTATAATCGCTGAAAGTGATTTGTTTATTTTTAAAGTTATATTCCTCGAGTGAAAAGTGAAAGACATTTTGTTTTTGGTTATTTAAAGAACGAGTCTCGATTTAACCGATTTATCGTTTTGTAAATGGATTTAATTGGCGGTCGTAAATCAGACGGAATTATTGGATCGAATTGAGGTTTTGAGTCGTGATTGATTTATTAATTTAATTAAAATCCTTTTATTTCAGGCGTATACAATGGCGCTCGTGTTGTTGCCTTGCGATTTGCCCACATGGCCGCGCGTGCAGAGATATTTGAGCGAGTTAAAAACGGCGCAAACTGCGGAAATCGTGGTCGATGGAATGCTGAAATTGCACAATCTTTGCTGGTTTGTGTGTTGAAATGTCGAATAGTTGAATTTTTTTGAATTGAAGGTGAAATCTTGTGAAATAAGTTGTTTTTGTGTATTTCAGTATCAGTTTGGACTCCGACGAGGACAGTTCGACGGATCCAAATCGATTTTGTGTCTTCCAGAAATTTTTAGATTCAGTTTTGAATGATGACGATAAAAAGAAATTTTTTGAACTCATTTTACCTGCGATAGTCGAGTCCGCGTTGCAGTTGAAGGCTTTGAAACCGCCGAATGGGATTCATTTTAGTTTGCAACAACAAGGTAATTTTTTTTCTTAAAAATCGAAATTTTTGTTTTAGTAAATTGAATTTCCGTTTGTTTCAGCGGACGAATTTTCTCTAGATCGGAAATTAGTTCGATCGTTATTAGCTCATGCATTTTTCTCAACATTTCCTAAACGAACATCAAAAACTCATCCAACGCTGCAGAATTTTAATTTTTCTGAGTTTTTTGCTCATCTAAACAAGTAAGTTTTGAAGAAATTGGAAAATAAACGTAAAAAATGTGTTTTTAAGTGGAATTTTGTACTAGTTCATCGCAACAAGCCAAACTGCGATCTTTTTTCCGTTATTTTGAAGTTGCACAAAGTGAGGAATATGAAGGAATTATCAAGTTTAATAGAAAAGTAAAGGAATTATATAATGATGAATAAATTAAAATTAATTTTTTTTTCAAGGTTAATGTCGATAGTAAGAGCGAGACCTTGGGCGACCCTTGGTTAATGTCGAATGTTCCACTTTGCCCTTTAGTTGTTCATCACGAGGGATTAATAGAAGACATGAGAAGCGAAGATGTTTATCAAATGTGTTTTACGAGTCCGAGATTAGGAGGAAATGTGTTGGTCGATGGTTGTAATCAGGTTTGGTGTTAATTTTATTACGTGGATGGTTCCACGAATGTTTGTGGACTGGGTACTAAATTTAATTTGTTTAATTTCATTTCTAGAAATGATTATGAAAGATTTTTTTTTTCTGTAATTTATACAGCTTTTTTGTTTTAAGGAATTTATCTGCAATTATCTGCAATTATAAGCAAGTTTTCTGCACATTTTGTATATTATCTGCACTTTCTTGCTCATTTTCTGCCGAATTTTTTATTTTTATTTTCTGCATCTTTCTGCAGAATGTTGCTTATTTTCTGCAATTTTCTCCAAATTTTTGAAAGCAATTTGTAATTTTCCTAAGTAATTGTCAATTAATGTACATTTCCTTTAATTTATACACATTTTCTGGAATTTGTACACACATTTTCTGCAAATCTATGCACACTTTTTGCAATTTTTGCCAGATTTTTGCATCTTTTTTTAAATTTCTGCAGATCAATGGTCCATCTTTTGCATTTTTCTGCAAATTTCTGCATCACTAACACTAAAAGAAAAAAAAAATCACTTTCACTTTCTCCAAATCAAACACCCAGCCCACAACTAACCCCTACTTCCACACAACATTCAACAACCATCCACCCCACCACCTCACACTTGAAAAATCCAAATTCAAACCCCATTTTTCACTTCAGGAAGAAATAACCTTCGCCACCTGCCCGGAACTCCTCACCGCTCTCCTCTGCATCGAAAGCCTAGAACAAAACGAAACACTTCTAACGCACAACTGCATCCGAGTCGGCTTAATCCAAGACGGAAAACGATTCTCAACCCTCGAAAAACCCTTCAACGCCCCAGACTCCCACGTGTGCTCACTCGACGCAGCCGACTTCACCGACAAATTCCTCGCGCAATTCGAAGAAAAAAATATTTTGAGAGAATTGATCAAATGTCATTTGGGATTTTCTCAGCCGAAAATCCAGCGCCGTTTGTCGCCATTGGGGGAAAGCTGCGGAACACCCCCGCCGGAAATGTGGTATTCCGTTTGTGGGACTTTGGAGAATGTCGAGCCGGTCAAACCGCAAAGGCCCGAAAGGCCTAAGTTGATTGGGCAGTCGTTTACTAGTTTTGGTGAAAGGAGTGCGAAGGAGGTGAAGCATTTGTTGTCGCCGGGGAGAAGGCAGCTGGTGTCGCAGGAGTCGGAGTATGTGGATGCGGTGTCGTATCCGTGGGAAGCGCACAAGAGCGATGAGAATGAGATTTGGCTTACGCCGTTGGAGCATTCTAAGAGTTTGACTGCGGAGGTATGAAAGGAGTTTGGGGTTTTTTTTTTTTTTTTTTTTTTGGAAAATTGTTTTTTTGATGAAAATTTTTGCTTTTTTAATGAAAATTACTTTCTTAGATAAAAAAAAAAATGTTTTTTTTTGTTTACAAAATCTTAGAAATGAAAATTTTAACAAAAACTAAAATGTTCACATTTACTTGAAAAATTTTCCACTTTTACTTGAAAAAATTCAAAAACCAAGATAAAAATCCTTCAATTCCAATTCAGTTCCACTTCACGTTAATCAACTTCATTACCAATTTGTTTCCAGCTTCTCAAAACCCACACTTCCGGCCTCAAACCACCCCTCAAAATCCAAAAAAGACTAAGCAACCAATCAGAGACGATCCTCTCAGACGAAGAATACCAGAGCTGCGAAGAAGAAGAACAAAACGGTACCAAAACACCACAAATTCCATCACAAAAACTGAAAAACTTTTCAAAATCTTTTCCAGAACCTCCAACTCCACGCTCCCAAGGCCCAGTAGCCTCATCGGGTCGCCTAACCCTTCTAAACCAACCAATCCCAACCGTAAAACGCTCATCCTCATCTCAATCCTCCAGCGACGAACTCCTAAACATGGACAACTCCCTTCGCCGCGCCTCCTCGACCGGCTTCCTCCTCAGCGAGGACGACTGCTTCGTCGGCGACGGCCTGGAAGTAGAACAAGAATGGCTCCGCCAATTCAGAAACCGCTCCATGTCCCGCTCAGTATCCGGCATATCAAGACGAAATTCCTCTCGCTACAGCTTCAGTTCGGACTTCAGCTCGGATTTGGACGAAATCTACGAACATTTCGAGGAAATGATGGCCCGGGGACCCGTCTCGGAGGACCCGGCGGTCGCGAAATACGCGGGCGGACTCTTGAAACGGACTTTAAGCGACAGTTTGACGGCCGCTAGACACGGCGCGGCGGGGGAAGTGATGCCGCGGTCGCTCAGTTTGGCCGACCACGCGACGCAAGAGAAGAAAAACCAGCAAATGGGGAAAGCGATGGACGGTGGAGGCGATGGGACGTCGGAGAGGACGGGGAAGAGAAAACTGAGCGCCAATTTGGTGAGTATAGTCATAGAACAGACGTTAGACGAAGTCTCGGCCAAAATGGCGCTGGCAACGGTAAAAGGAGATATGGAACGGAAACGGAAGTTTGAGAAACTTTATTCACAGCTTTCGGTGTGGTGGAATTATAATAAGACGTATGAGTTCGACGTCGAGTTGAAAAGGGAAGAAGTAGATAGTGCATGCGGTTTGCTTCGTAGATCGGTTAGCGAACCTGATTTTAGATACGCCCGAAAATTCGAGAAAAATGTCGAGAAAAACGAAGGATTTTGCGGCCCGGAGCTCCGCAAGTGGAATGTCGATAGTAATTTATTTGAAAATTATTTTTTATCCTCTAGTCGCCCTTCCTCGCCCTCAATTTCCTCTCGATCTCCCTCTCGTTTCCTTAAAACTCGCTCTTTAGATTCCGTCGTTTCCCGCCATATAAATACACGTTTTCGCGACCGGTCAGACCCGGATCAATTGTGGATCGTTTTCGATTCGAAAGCGAGCTCGAGCCAGGACCTCACGAACCTGGAAGACGAAGAAGATTGGTTTCGACGGAGGAGTTTTGCCGGTTTTGGCGATTCGAGTCGGAATTCGTCGAATTTGAAGCGAAATTACAGCGATCCTGAAATCTCGTCGCCATCTTTGAATTTTCAGACCGGGGAAAACGAAAATGCGGAGTTTGCGAAGCTGCACGTGATCGAAGAAGAGGCTTTGTCGCCGCCGATACCGTTAAATAACTCGGGATTTAATTTTAGCAATAAGGAGGAGGGTTTAGTAATTAGAAAAGATGTTTGCAAGACAACGAATTTGGTAAGAACAAAATGGCAGCTTCCGAAGTTAGAAATTTTGTCCTTAAGTTCTGTCAAGTTGCTTAATAGAAATGGAGAAATTTGCTTCTTTGTCACATCCACACTTTTCTATTATATTAATTGTTATTAATTAATAAACCATGTAAGTATCGTATTTTATTTTGCATGTTATTTTCTCGTTTATTAATTGCTAATTTTACGCACTAATTTCGAATCTTTTTTTCTTTTTGTTCCAACTTTTTCATCTTTTTTGTGTCGAATTTAGTGGATTTGGGATAGATGTGTTGGAGTTTTAGAGATTTTGTGTTTTGTTTTGAATTTTTTTGAGTTTTTTGGTAAATGATGACAATTTTTTTTTTGTTCTAGGAGTCGAAGATTGAAATTCCGTTGAGTGTGGATGGATATAAGCCAGTTGCAACGGGGAATTGGGGATGTGGAAGATTGAAAGGAGATCCACAATTGAAGGCCATCATTCAATGGCTGGCTGCTAGTCAAGCTGAACTTCCTTATTTGGTGTATTTTACACAAAGGAATCAACATGTTGTTAAGGTTAATGGTTTTTTTCTTTCTTAGTGGTTATTTGGCTTTAAAGAAATGCCACTCAATTTTCCTTGCCCAGAAAAATCACCGACCTTGGCCGGGTTTAAATATCCAAGAGACGTAGCTAAGTGTAAGGAATAAGCCGTTAATTTATATTTGTGAACTTAAGTCTCTTCGAACCCGGAACCCTAGGGTCCAGAGATGAGCGCGCTAACCACTGGTCTGCTGGCGCCGGCTTTTCTTAGTGGAAATAGTTGAGATGATGTTTTTGGATGAGTTTGTGTAAAAAGATTTTTCAGCTTTGAAAGTGAAAATTTAATTTTTTATATAAAAGTATGCAATTTTGTACTTATATGTAAGAGATATTAGGTAGAAAGCTGTTTTTATAATGTGATTTTTGCAAAAAATTTGCATATTTACCTGAAAAAAATGAAAAAATTGCATTTTTTCAACCTGAAAACTCAGAAAGTCTGCAAACTTTTCTTTGAAATAACATGAAAACATTAAAAACATTGCACACGTTTTTCTAAAAACTGAAAAGTTGCATTTTTGTTTGAAAAATGTGAAATCCATGGGTGCTGAGAGGGGCAGCTCCCCCCCTCCCCCTCCCTTATCATGGATTTTCAAAAAAAAATTTAAAATTGGGATAACTAAAAATATACTAAACACTAATTACTCGCTTTGTGCTACCACAAAAAATGACTGCTACAACAAATTTCGTACTTCCGGTTTGTAGGACTCCTGAATTTTTATTTTTATTTTCGTTTGCCCTTTCCTTGGAAAATAACACTGGTAACTCACAAGTGAAAATATACTTATTTTTACTTAAAAAATGTAAAATTATTTCATTAGAAAATTCTTAAATGTTGCACTTTCTTACCTGAAAAAAATGTGAAATTCAGCATATTTTAGCCTGAAAACGCAGAAAAATTCCATTTTTTACGCGAAAAATATGAAAATTTCTGTATTTCCTACCCAAAAATCATCAATTTTCAATCATTTTTCAACTCTCTTAACTTCCTAAACAACTAAAAACTAACCCTCAACTTCTTATTTCAGTTGGACATAGTAAACCGAGTACTCCTAGACCGCCATTGGACTGTGGGCACTCTAACCAAAGTCCTCCTCAAGTACTGTAACGACAAACTAGAAAACTCCATCACAACATCGCTATTTGATGTCATCTTACCGCGGGAGAATTATTAATTTATATTTTAGACATTACATTTTTGATAACTAATTACTATTTATTCTCATCTAATCATATACATTTTTCTTGTTTTCTCTTTTTATAATATTTTTATGGACTGTTAACTTATTTGACAATAAATGCTCTTGAATCAACTCAATTTATTCTATTTTATACATCAAAATACAAAAAAAATCAAAAACTTAGAAGAATAAACCGCGCATGCGTCGTCCCATTCCTTGGCGATCGTAAAGAATGTTGAATTTGTTGACGAACTGGAAGAAAATTGATTTTTTATTGATTTTTTGAGCTGATTTGGGCTTTTTTTTAAATTTTTTTTTTACCTGGTTGATGGAATTGCAGCCTTTGGTTATTGTGCCGAGGTAAGTCATGAGACCGACGTCGTTGCATTGAGTGTAGAAGTCGCCTTTGAATTTGCAGGTGTTTAGAACAGGTAAGCGGTGGACTAAGCTGTGAGTTTCTCGGAGAATCTCGTGGTTTCGCGGGACTTGGCCTTTTGTAAAATTGAAATTAATAAAATGTATTACATTTTGAATTTGTGAGGAAAATGTTGAATTTTATGGAATATAAAATGCGGTTTATGTTTGAGAAACAATTTTTTTTGCTAAGATTGCGTTTGAGGACGACTTATTTCATGAATTTTATAGATTCCTATTGAAATTTTGCAATATCTACAGAATTTCTGCATCATTACACTAAATTTCTGCTAATTCCACAATTTCTGATCAAATCCACACTCGCCCAACACAAAATTTCACAACTCCTCAAACATAACCTCACCTTACTTCCAAACAACTACAAAAACTACAACCTACCTGACTGAATCGCTTTAATATACTCTAAAATTAATTTAACTCGACTATGCAACATCTTAATAGCATTATGCTGCGCTTGAAGATGCTCGGCAACCAGCGAACTTTCTCCCGTTTCATTACTGGTCATCCGGGCAACGTGATCCAAACCAATTCTCTCCGCCTCTTCAGTAGCCAACGTATAATTAAGTTCAACCAACAACATAGTTGCTTGTCCGTTCACAAGATCGATCACAGATTCAAACATATTCACAGGTAACTAAAACAAAAAAAAAACAAAAAATTAAATTTTATCGAAAAATCGCAAAATTCGATTTAAATACCTCGTTATGCCTGGCTTGGGGATTCAGTTTGAGGAAAAGGGGACTTTCGTTGATCTCGCAGATCTGTTTGTGGACTTTAATGTCTGATTCGGTCGGTAAATCGCCAGTAGTGTACCAACCGAGGAAATCCAAGTCGCTGAAAACTTGTTTAACTGCAATTAAATTTTTAAAAAGATTAAAAATTTAAAAACCAACTTAAAAAACCATTACAAAAAATCACAATTTTCATACATTGCTCTTCCTTTGTGTTGTAATAATCGCGATCAATAACAATATCGTGCTCGATTCGATCGAATAATAATTCAAACGAATTCATAATTTCGATATTTCGTCCTTTTTGTTTGCCGATCAGTGCACCGAGTACTAAAATCAAAGAAATGAGTTATTAAACATCGATTTCACATTTTATATTGCAAATAATTGAAAATACCTTGCTCCGATTTGCCTTCTTGCGCCTTAATTCTGGTCCAGTGTTCCGAGATGTTCATTATTACGAGTGGATGTAAAGACACTGAAACACTCCCAACCGTCCCAGACGACGCCATAACGCTTTTCGGAACTTCATCTACCTCCATCATTTTTGCTAAAAAATATCAAAATCAACCTTAATTTACTAAATATGAATGTTGAAAACCACAACACAAACCAGCGTGAGGAGAAAACCGAAAAGACGAGTTTATCGAGTCGTCTCTTCGGGATTTGTACTTCACGTGACAGTTCTCGATTAATTCGCCAGGTAAATTTAGCGCCAGTTTTATCCCGCTGGTCTTATGCAGCAGTGAAATCATGTCAACAGGTATAATTTAATATTAAATTAAGTTTATTTATTGGGTGTTTTACTATTTTAAATGTATTTTTGTTATAATTAGGGTCGGATTCGCTAGCGGCGACGCGAAGTCGACGACAAAAAGGAGACAAAAGTGGTCGACTCGCAGCTTTGGAGAAATTCAAAGGGTTGAAAGGCAGTAAGAATAAATACAACGTCGACGATGAAGTTGAATGCGTTTGGGAAGAAGTCGACGAAGTTGAATACTCAAAACGCGTGCGAGAAAGACAGGATGAGGATTGGATCGTCGATGACGGTAAAAGCGAACAAAATTCAAAAAATTCAAATTTGTGCGTTGTTTGATATTTACGAATTGTTTGTTCAGATGGAGCCTCCGGTTATGTCGAGGATGGGAGAGAGATTTTCGACGACGATATGAACGAGGATCCGAGTAATTCAAAAAGAGGACGAAATGACTCGAGGGTTAAGAAAGAAAAAATCGAAGAAAAACAGTCGAAGTCGGTCAACAATATTAAAAAAATGTTTCAAAACCTCCCGGTGAAGAAGAAACCGAAATCAGACAAAGGCGCGAAGTTAGAAGGTGATGCGGATTTGGATAAAATTTTAGCTGATTTAAATAACCACCCCGTTACGCCGATAACGCCAGAAACTCCCAGAATGCTCACGAAGATCAAGAAGAAAAATTTATCTCTTTTGACTCCACCGCCTCTGTTCACAACGCCAAAGTAAAAAAAAAAAAATTAAATGATTTTATTAATTTTTTAAAACATTTTAAAAAAATTTTAGGACTCCGTTGTCGACTCCGACACGAACGAGATCGAACAGACTCGTTTATCCGAGGAGCATCATGTCGTCGATCGCTTCGTCGCCGAGCACGAAATCAGACGAAATCGAAAAAGCGATCAAAATGGAGGATGATATCGATGAGGAAATCAATAATGAATCGATGATGGACGGTTTCGACGACGGAGGAATTTCCGACAGCATAATGATGTCGGAAGCGATGGAAATCGAAATCAAACCGGAAGTAAATGTGAAAAGCGAAGTCCCAGAAGTGGGAAAAGCAGAAGAAAAGAAAATTTCATACGACGAGAAGATTTTAACCGAATTGTAAGCGTTTCGCGAGGTAAATGTAAGAGTTACGATTAAAATTGTATTTTTTTATAGGGAACTCGATACGAATCACGAAATGTTCAACGTGCCGAGTCAAGAAGCAAATTACGTTTCGATGCCCGCGGACGGACTGCCGTTGAAAAAGAACGACAAAGACGAAGATGTTTTGTATTTTTTTTGGATCGATGCGTTCGAGGACCCGTTTAAGCGATCTGGAACTGTTTATTTGTTTGGAAAAGTTCAACTCGAGGCTCCAGGAAGTTTTGTCAGT
>JAQIXT010000995.1:0-20503 GCA_034700445.1 Stenotaenia linearis | reverse complement strand
AATATCTCATGCTTTCTAACTTCCAGGTTTTATTAACTCTTTTAATTATGTACATTATTTGTTTAATCCTTACCCAAACCAATGCTTTACCACCAGAAGATGGAGCTAGAACTGATCTTAATTTAAATATTATCCACTTATCAGAAATCTTTTCTTTTCCATATCCTTGTAAGTTTTATAAAAAGTTTTTATCAAAGATGTAATTGAAATTACCTTACAGTTCAGTGGGGGATACCTACATTCAGTGTATCTGCTGGATTGGGCATGTTAGGAGGCATTTTAGCATCTGTAATTGAATCTATAGGTGATTACTATGCTTGTGCAAAATTATCTGGAGCTCCAGCTCCACCCATCCATGCAATAAATAGAGGAATCTGTATGGAAGGTTTTGGGACAATTATAGCTGGGTTATTGGGAACTGGAAATGGTACTACATCTTACTCAGAAAATGTTGGAGTGATTGGAATCACTAAAGTATGCATAATTTGAGCAGTTCTGTTATTATCACAAGTAATTATAACTCTTTAGGTTGGTAGCAGAAGAGTTTTGCAAGCAGTATCTATTATATTGATCTTTTTTGGCTTGTTTTGTAAATTTGGTGCCTTTTTTGTTACAATCCCAAGTCCAATTGTTGGTGGCATATTTTTGATTACATTTGCCTTTATAACTGCTACTGGACTTTCTCAAATCCAATATATCAATCTGAATTCATCTAGAAATTTAATGGTACTGGGTATACCTTTATTTTGTGGATTAGTTATTCCAAAATGGATTGAAAAGAACAGAGATGCAATTAATACTGGTAAACATATTTTGATTATCTTCAATGAAAATTAACAAAATGTATATTCTTAAAGGAAATGAACAAGTGGATAATAGTCTTCAAGTGTTATTTGGGACAAGTATGTTTGTTGGAAGACTTTTAGCTATTCTTTTGGATAACACAATACCAGGTGGGAAAGAGGACAGAGGACTTACAAAATGGGGTGATGCTATTACACCTACTGGTGCTCCAGCATACACTTACAACTTTCCTTGTGGGATGAGTTTAATAACAAGATCTATTTGCACAAAATTCATTCCAATATGTCCAACATTTGAATCTTGCATTTGCCCTTGTGTTTGTCCTTGTATAAGAAAGACTATGCCTCCTTCTCCTTCAATTGAAAATGAATTATAATGTGTAAACAAAAGATTAAAATTATATATCTGCTGAAAAAAGTTGTATCCGTTCGCAGTTATTTTGGCGCACTGCAGTTTCAATTCGGTTTTTACGCTAATATCACAAATCATTTGCAGTTTGGTAATTGCATAATGTTTTGCTAATTACTTTTAATAGAGAACTTGTCAAAGTGATTTTCTCATTAAACTTAACAAAAAAAACTCATCATCATAATGCTTAAACTCGAGTATTCATAAACCATGAAGAAATTCTCTAGCACTGTATTAAATTTAGAAAGCTGGAACTGTGCCAAGAGAAAAAAATTAAACTTAAGGAAGTTGAAGGTAGGAAATTTCAAAGTAAAGTTACAGGTTTTCAATTTAATGGAATTGCCAAGCCTCCAAAACACCAGCTATATATTTCTTGGAAGTTAGAGCTCCAAGTCTAGAGTGAAAGAACAAAGTGATATTGGCTAAAGAAGCCATTAGGAGTTCAACACAATCTTGCAGCAGGTGTTCTATTGTCCAGTGCAATCAGATAAAGATGTCCAAACAAGAAATTGAACAATTTGCTGATCGTGGACTTACTTTCCAAGCATATGAAGGTGCCAAATGCCAAAACAAAGCCACACACGTGCACACACTCTGGCGGGAAATTTGTGTATTAATCCTTAACAGTTGATCGATTTTTCATTGAGGAAACGCAGGGTACAATTTGCTGCGACCATTTCTAGCCTCGTATTGGAGAAATGAATAAGGTAAGACTCGGTTCGAGTGACGAGACGAGGTTATAATTACAAACCCAACCATCTGTCTCATTGTTTAGCTTTAATTACACGAGAAATGAATAGCGCCATATGTTATTTTCTCTGTAGTGTTTTTTCCTTGGAACTAAAAGCTTAAATATCGATTTCCAGCCGCGCTGCGTATTATTTAAATGTGTAAAACGAAGAAAAAATATTCAAAGCTTTTATTTATTTGATGTTTTTACATAATTTATTATCCATAAACAAATTAAAAGTTTTTAAAAGCCTATAGCTTTTGTTAAACTTAACTTCATTTCCTATGAAATGAAGTAAATCACTTGAGCACTCACAAAACTTTATTTTTAAAAAATAAATAAAAAGTTACAACGCCCTCCAGCGGCGAATAAATGATCAAGAACATAAATTTGGGGACAAGTTGAGTAATGGTACTAGTTTTTATACTCTATTACATTAATAAATGCATACTATAAATACATTTAGTCAAAGTAAAACGTCGATTTCTTGAAAATTTCTGGCGAATTACTCGAAATTGAAATAATGGAAGTGAAAATGTAAAACACGTGATTCGGTTAATGCGAATAATTACAACATAATTGATATTCATTAGGTTCCCAGGCAGATAAAAATTGGACTGCGCTTGAAAAATTACGTAAGGACGTTTAAAATAGAGCAGTCATTTTGTATATTGCAAAAATGAAAGAAGATAGTGAATTTATTCCTGCAATCCTCAATGGAAGTCAGGATTTAACTGTAACAATTAAAGTACCGGTATGTGAAAATGATTTTTTTTATTTTTTTTATTTTTGAAGTTGATTTTTATTGATTTTAATGAAGGTAAATAATAATAACAGTGATGATGTAGAAGAAACTAATTATTATGGGATTTCTGACCCTGCTCCGTGGTCTTTAGCCTTTTTGTCTGGAATTCAGGTATTGCATCATTTTTTAAAAATTTTCTGTCAAATTTGATTGATTTATATTTTTACTACTGATTGTATGGTAGATTTAAGATATAATCGGTTGTATAAATATAAATCGATCAAATTTGACTTAGAAGTCATGTAACACCTGCCAAGTGATCATGTGATTTACTGCTGGCAACATTGTTTGCATGACATGTTGAAAAATTTGTGTTATTTTGGAACAGTGAGGCCCTTGTTAAACATTTAAACAATGAGGAGACCATTACGTAATCACTCATTGAATATTGCATAATTTTTTCTTTAGCTTTTAAATTCGTTGTTGAAAAGATATAATAACTACAAAAACCGGAAAGTTTGTAACAAATCGTTTGAGATCATTTAATTTTAGGCTTTGTATTCCTGTATTGTTGATAACAATGAATCGTTTTTAGTGTAATCGTATCATGGCAGCTCATGTTCATAAAAACAGATGTGCATAAAAGAGCTATAAATAAATCACTTGATAAATGACGCTCTATTGCTATTACATGTCAAATAGATGGAAAATCAATTCTTTTTGTAATATAATGTCGGAGATATTAGAATAATAATCAATAATGATAATAAATATTATTTTATACAGGGTGAGTATAAAGTCTCGGGCCAATGATAAGTCAGTGGGTGGCTAGGACCAGACTTTATACTCACGCTGTATATTTGTATTAAATAATTTGTAATAAATTCCTAATTATAGCATTTTTTATCAATGGTTGGAGGCACTTTATTTGTCCCCCATCTACTCTTCAATATCCTATGTATACCTCACGATGATCCAGCTAGAGCTGAACTAACTTCCTCCATGTTTTTCGTAATGGGGATAATTACCATTCTCCAATCAGCTGTTGGCTGCAGGTGAACAAACTCAAACCACCCAAACACAATTTCCAACCATTATTTCACAGATTACCCATAATGCAAGGTTCCACAGTGTCTTACTTAGTACCAACCGTTGTCGTACTTGGAAGCCCAGAATGGCTGTGTTCCTTTTCTGATAACTCTCATGCCAATAGCACAACTGAAGCCTCAACTGAGGTTGCTTGGCATAGCAGAATAAACATGGTAAATTTTTAAAATTTAAAATAAAAAAAATAAAAAAATAAAAAAAAAAAATTTATAAAAATGATTAACAACAGATTCAAGGATCTTTGATGCTGGCATCATTGTTGGAAGTCTTTCTTGGGCTGACAGGATTGGTTGGAGTTTTCTTGCATTTCATCACCCCTTCTGTGATAGCCCCAGTACTCACTCTACTGGGATTTGCTGTGCTGGAAGAAGCACTGGATTATGCCAATGGAAATTGGGCAATATGTATATTGTAGGTTACAGAATTTGAAACCAAATTTTATTATATTTAATTTTTTCTCTTAGGACTGTTGTTCTACTCATAATTTTCTCAGAAAATTGTAAAAATATTCATCTACCTTGGTTTTCATATTCGAAGAAAAAAGGTCTACGTAGGACTACTGGTATTCCTATTTTTCAATTTTTTCCTGTGAGTGAGTTAAGTGATTGTAAATTCAGTCGGTTAATTTGTTGTGTTTTCAGGTGTTGTTGGTCATTGTTATTGTTTGGATTATATGTATAGTACTCACTAAGTGTGACGTTCTGTCCGAGGATGATAAAGCAAGAACTGATTTAAGCACGCATTTTATTGAACGCACGACGTGGTTTCGGTTTCCCTATCCAAGTAACGAAACTTAATTTTTTGTTTATATTGTAGTTTAAATAGGATAAAGGAACTTCCGGTTTGATTTGAGACTTTAAAATACATAATAGCGTGCCACATTAACCAATTGGAAAATTTAGTCTAACAGTCGAACCTCGTTATAACGAAAATCTCACTGTAACAGAGGGATCAAAGATGACCTTGTTTAAAAATTTCCTTATGACGGAAACTCGTTATAACGAACATATTTTTCGTTCCTTGAAGCTTAAAATTCGTTATAGAGAGGTCCGACTGCAAAATAAACTTCAGATTAGATAAAATGGCACTTCAGATTAGATGTGTGAAATTTTTAAAATTCTTAAAGCTTTAAATTCCTAATTTATTCAAAGTTGTTATCTACAATTCCAATTGCATTACTTAACATTATAAAATTATTTTGGTTTTTAGCTCAATGGGGTTATCCAACATTCTCGCTAGCAACCACCATCGGAATGCTCGGTGCCGCTTTAGTCAACATAATCGAATCTGTTGGCAATTACTACGCATGCGCGAGAGTATCTGGAGCTCCTCATCCACCCGTCCACGCAATTAATCGCGGAATATTTATTGAGGGACTGGGCAGTTTCCTGGAGGCATGGGTGGGTCTGGCAAACGGTACAGCATCATACGCAGAAAACGTTGGAATTATTGGCATTACAAAAGTAAAATTATCATTTTTCTTACTGTTTTGCAATTATGTAACCGAATGTATGTTTATATTTAGATGGCAAGTCGTAGAGTGATGTACACAGCTGGTTTTATCATGATATTAGTCGGTCTATTTACAAAAGTCGGTGCTCTCGTCGTGGCTGTTCCCGATCCAATAGTTGGCGGAGTTCTTATTATCTTATTCAGCAGTATAGCCACGGTCGGACTAGCAAATCTCCAATATATCGACTTGAACTCGTCGAGGAACCTCCTCGTGATCGGTTTTCCATTGTTTTGTGGTTTGGCTTTTCCGCAATGGTTGAAATCTCATAAAGATTTCATTCAAACAGGTACTTAACATCTAAACTTGAATAGAAATCGAAAAATATATTTTTCTATAAATTATATTTTAGGAAATGAGATTGGAGATAGTATTTTGACCGTACTTTTGAGCACTGGCATGTTTCTTGGTGGATTACTAGGACTCGTTCTTGATAATCTCATACCAGGTTTAGTAATTTATTTCGTAATTTTATTTATTTTATTTGTAAAATGAAATCTGTTGCACAGGAACACCCGAAGAACGCGGTATGACCAAATGGAAAGAACTCCAAACTTCAGAAAGTTCAAAAACAACCGATTATGACCTTCCGTTTGGAATGTCATTCATAAACAAATATTCTTGCCTTAAATTCGTACCCATATTGCCATCGTACAAACCTTTTTCATCCTCCTGCAAAAAGATAAAGAAATCCTCAAAGGATTACACGGGTACTGAAAAATTAACAAATGATGTTTCGAATAAAAACGTGTCGTATTTATAAATTGGAATTAAGCAGAACATAATTGTTAATATGTTTATTGTTTATTAAATGTTATATTGAAATCAATTTTCAATTGTTCAATTTTTGAATATTTAAATGAAAATCATAAATCTTTAATTTAAATTCCTAAATTGGAGGGAACTGAACTAATCTTTTATAATTCGAGTGTTATTTATTTCGAAATAATTTAAAAACCAAAAATATATAAACAAAAGAATTTTAAAAAATAATTTTTTTTACTTCTGACATTTTTCCCTGAGTAAGCAAAATTGAATAACTTGAATCTTTGAACTTTTTTCCAGAGAATTTTGTTAATGTTTAAAAAGAGAAAAAAATTGAATTTCAATAGTTAGTATTGAAGATATTTTTCTTTCAAACTATTTCATTACATGACTGAATTTGAGTAATGTAGATTTAAATTAAGAGCATACAATAGCGATGAAATCTGTTTACTTAAAAGGCAGTTTCTATTGGATTTAATAGATGTTTTATTGGTTTATTACATAAGCTCTCCATTTAGCTTTTTCATTGACTAACTTTAAAATAAATATTAACTTAGTTTGATGAAAATTTTCTATTAGCTCGAAAATATGGTGAAAGTACACTTAATTATTTATAACATTTACTTGTTTAGTTATAGCACCTTTCATTTATTCTGATGTTCAGTAATAAAATAAATCCATAATTTTATTAAATCAAATTAAAAATTAGCTTGGAAATGTTAAAAGAAATTTTCTTTAACTTTTAAATGTCATTTGAAACTTGTAACGTGCATTTTACTCTGCAGAGCTTGTTATTTTGTTATTGCAGTATTATTGACACAATTACAGGAATCTAATTATTCTGTCTATTTTATTAGCTATTATTAACTAAAATTACAAGAATAATTTTGTAATTATACAGGTGTCAATGTCAAAATTATCAAAAAAAATTTTCAACGAAAAATTTACAACAAATAAATTTATTTTTGAAGATTATTTATTAACTGCAAAACTTTTTTAACAATTTATGGAATCGTTCAATAAATTTAGTGTTAATGCCATTAAACTCATTTAAGTAAAGTTTTATAAGAAAGACAATAACAAAAAACTAAGTATTGGTAAGTCAACCAAGAAAAAATTATATAACTACAATTTAAAGAATAGGAATCTGTTTATTTTATTGTTGTTTTTAAGTTGTTTATTTTGGAAAGAAAGAGACTTCACACAGCTCTTACGTTTGAATGAGTCAAGAGTTACGGAATTTTTCCAATCATTTGAAGATTAAGAAATCATTTTTGTCCAAAAAATGACCCAAAAATCAGGAATAGAGGTTTGTGAGCATTATAATTTAAATTTAAACAGCAATGATGACTACATTAAAGTCAATACAAGTTCTGGATCTTTTATTTGATATTTAAAAGGAAAATGAAGCAATTGAAGGTACAGAAAAAACTGAATTCTATGGAATTGGCGACCGCGCTCCTTGGTCAATATCAATTCTGTCTGGAATTCAGGTAAATTAATAAATAAATAAATTTTTGTTTAAAAAAAAAAAAAGTAAAGTTTTAAAACATTTTTAGCACTTTCTGGCAATGGTTGGGGGTACTTTAACAATACCATATTTGCTCTTCCCCTATTATTGTATTGGTCCTGACAACCCAGCCAGAGGAGACATTGCAGCATCATTGTTTTTCGTTGCAGGAATCACTACAATACTTCAATCAGCTTTTGGATGCAGGTATTTCATATTGTAATGTATAAATTAAGCTTTAACAATGTTTTATTAGACTTCCAATTATGCAAGGTTCTACATTTTCATATATGATACCAGTTTTTGTAATGTTTGGATCTGCAAACATGAAGTGTCCAAATGAAAGTAAAGTAATCCAAATACGTAACGATATAAAATAAGATGTGTTTATTAATAGATATAACTATGACTGGAGAAAATGGAACTCTTAGTTCGTCGTCGGATAATGTGTGGCAAGAAAGAATTTCAATGGTAAGGAAAAATATTTTCGATTTTTAAAAATCTCGTTGCGTAATTCTCTCGTAGGTGCATGGTTCCATTATGCTGGCATCGCTCTTAGAAATATTTTTAGGGTTAACTGGTTTAATTGGGTATATGCTTCCTTACATTACTCCGTTAAGCATATTACCTGTTCAAACGTGTGTGGGTTTTACAGTTTTAGAAGAATCCATTGATTATTGCAGTGGCAATTGGGGAATTTCAATGCTGTAAGTCGAAACAAAAATAAGAATTCAGCTCAAATGATTGTCTGTTTTATTAAGAACTGTATTATTGCTTATCGTCTTCTCTGAACCGCTGAAAAATATCCATCTACCTATTTTTTCCTATAATAAAACAAAAGGTTGGCATCGAAGTGACGGTATTCCGATATTCCAATTATTTCCTGTAAGTTCAAATGTGATTTCCTTTAAAAAAAATTATTTTTGTTTTCAATATAATCAGGTTTTAATGGTCATCATCATAGTTTGGATTTTTTGTATTATTCTCACAACTTTTAATGTACTTTCTCACGGAAATCCAGCAAGAACTGATCTCAACCTCGAAGTAATAACAAGAGCAACTTGGGTTCGCATCCCATATCCAAGTAATCAACGAACATACATTTTACATTTCATTTATTGATTATATTTTTAAAATGACAGCTCAATGGGGCCGACCGACGGTAAACTTCATTTGTTTCGTTGGCATGCTCGGCTCAACAATGGCAAACATCGTCGAAGCGATTGGCAATTACTACACATGCGCACGAATGTCAAATGCACCTCCTCCCCCAATACACGCTGTAAATCGAGGCGTTTTGATCGAAGGAATTGGGACTTTCTTAGACGGACTTATTGGCATCGGGAATGGGACGTCGTCTTATGCGGAAAACATTGGATTAATTGGAATGACCAAAGTAAAAATCAAAGATTTTTTTTCAAAGATCTTCGAGATCGAATATTATGATTTGTTTATAATTTCAGATGGCGAGTCGAAGAATGATGTACGTGGCGGGATTGTTTATGATGTTGATTGGTGTGTTCACCAAATTGTCTGCAATATTCATGGTCATTCCAGATCCCATTCTAGGCGGTGTCTTTTTGATTCTCTTTTGTAGTATAGCTAGCATGGGACTTGGATTTCTGCAGTATGTCGATTTGAATTCGTCGAGAAATCTTTTGGTTATTGGTTTGCCAATTTACTTTGGATTGGCATTTCCACTTTGGTTGAGAAATCATCCTGACTCGTTTCAAACTGGTGAGTTTTGGGAGAAAAGAAGCGATGCGCTGCTTGATTTTGTTTGTTTTGTCAGGTTATGAACTTGTAGACGCCATTTTAATGGTGTTTCTGCGAACTGGAATGTTTCTTGCGGGAGTTCTTGGGATTTTACTCGATAACTTGTTACCGGGGACACCTGAAGAACGTGGGTTAATAAAATGGGATGAACTTAAGAGTGGTGGAGATTCGGGAGATGTAAAAGAGTACGATTTTCCGTTGAAAAACTTCCGTCTGAAAAAAACCGGTTGTTTGATCAAAATTCC
This sequence comes from Stenotaenia linearis, assembly GCA_034700445.1. Classification (NCBI taxonomy): domain Eukaryota; kingdom Metazoa; phylum Arthropoda; class Chilopoda; order Geophilomorpha; family Geophilidae; genus Stenotaenia; species Stenotaenia linearis. The sequence continues at coordinate 10,903 of JAQIXT010000995.1, read as the reverse complement.
TTTTTGTCCCGGTTATGAACCTACAAGTTTTTGCAAAAAGTTTTTGAGGAAAAGAAATGAAAAACAAGAAATAAATCCGGACAAAGAAAGCGGGTCGAAGATCAATTCCTTTAATGTACCAATGGAATGTACCAATGGATGTACCAGTGGATGTACCAGTGTATATACCAATGGATGTACCAATGGATGTACCAAAGGATCCAATAATATTGGATTTATAGAATCAGAACATTTATAATTTTGATATTTATTTAAAAATTCGTTGTGAAATTTTTTTGGCAGAAGCATTTAACAAAATTAATTAAATATAATAAAAGTTTACTAACCAAATGTATTACGGTACTCTACTTTGCGTTACCTTTAATAAAGGATAATATTCTATCACATTCTAAATAAAAGATTTTTTTCATTTTTTTCTACTAAAAATAATTGCCGAAATTCCAGTAGCTTAAATGTATTTTTGATTTAACAATCTAACAAATTAAAAGCGAACAACTAATGTAATTGTCCAAAGCAGGCTCCAAAGCTTGTAACTCAAAACCGAGAAATATAAATACACGTACATTACCTTTTCCAATAGGATAAAGTGATGAGTCCAAGATCCGTAAATGAATTCCTTGAATAAACACGTGGTTTGTAATTTTGTGTCGCCGAACAATCTGGCTTTTAATAACTCACTTTTATTTCCTCGAATCTTTTGGAAATAGTCGACGGAAATAACACATTGCTATTACTGAATCAATGAACTTCATTTAATAATCTCTGAATGAAAGTGCTGACTGAGTATATTTGATTACTTTTTTAATGAAACCAATTCCAATTAATAGCGATTACGTGTGATTTCCCATTAAGTACAATTTCAAAATCCAAACCACTCATTCTTAATCGGCACAAACTCAAATAAAAACATCAATCAAAGGAAATCTCAAGCACAGATTTATAATTCCTTTTCTTATTGACTTCCGTAATCAATAAACAAACAAAAACAAAGCACATTTTTGTCTCGACTGTCAAAGATTACAAATCACAAAAATCTTCATTGAACTCTTCGAAGTTAACTTCACCGCAATACATCAACAAAAGTTTAAATTCGCACTTGTTTTTTTAAAATAAGTGTGAATTTCAACTTTTGTTTTAAAAATAACAACAGAAACTGCTTTTTCATTCCAATAAATAATACTTGGCAGCTCCGTTCCCCCAACGCCAACATAAATTGAAAAACATGTTTAAAAAAATTGGATTTCATCACCAAAACATTTTTAAAAGGTTCTACAGGTGTAAAGCTCTCGTTACCTCGCTTTCGATATCACTATATATAATCATCCAAATCTCAAAATCAATCTCTTTTAGTCTCGACCCCCAAAACAGTAGAATTGAATCGGGGAAAACGTCGTTTGAAATGAACGAAATGTCGAGTCCCACCTTTCATTTATATGATTACTTAATTTTAAGTATCATGTTCGTCATATCTCTTCTGATCGGAATGTATTATGCGTATGTCGGAAGACAAGCTAAGTCGGCCAAAGAGTATTTCACTGCTGGTGGCAACATCGGGTTGATTCCCGCCACGATATCGCTTCTGGCCAGTATCTTGTGTTCTATTTGGTACGTTGGGCTTCCAGTGGAGGTTTACATGTACGGGATACATTTTCTGATTGATTTACCAATACTGGGATTCGTACTCGTGTTTTGTGGGTATGCGTATCTGCCCGTTTTCTATGAATTGCAAGTGACAAGTGCTACTGAGGTGATGAAATTTTAATTTTTTGTGTTTGAAAAGTAACGCAACCCTGTCCATAGAAAGTCTATGCAATGGGTTGCGTGACTTTTCAGTATAAGTTTTTTTTTTAAATTTTTTTTTTAATTTAAAAATAGTATCTAGAGAAAAGATTTAACAAACCAATACGTCTTTTGGGTGCTTTTTTGTACCTTATTAACTCAGTAAGTTGTTTACTTTAATATTTGTAATTTTATCTGATTTTTGGTACCTTTAAGGCGTTTTATGTGGCATTAGTGATGTACATTCCAGCTATGGCCATAAGTCAAGGTTAGTTTTATTTTTTACATTGCTGAGTACATTGTATTTGAGTTTCTGTATATTTATTTTAAGTTATGGGCGTAAATATCTGGATATCTATAGTCTCTATGTGTGTTGTTGGCACAGCGTATACGGCATTGGTAATTTTCTTATTTAAACCGATTTGTGAAGAAATTGTGTTACGAGATTTTGTTTTAGGGTGGAATTCGTGCTGTTATGTGGACAGATGTGTTCCAAACCATAATTATTTACACATCTCTAATAGCAATTGCCGTCAAGGGTACAATTGACGTAGGAGGAATCGGAGTTGTTTGGGAGCGAGGAGTTAAAGGACAGAGAATTGCAGTCGCTCCGTAAGATGTATTTCAAACATTTACAAACCGTAACAAACAAATTCAATGCAATCACTTACTGTTTGATTAGTGTATCAGTCGATCCACGTTATCGATATTCCTTGTTTTGGCTGATCTTGGCGGAAATTAGTTACTGGTTGGGATTTTACGGAACTTACCAAACACAAATTCAAAGATATCTCTCGTGTCCATCGATTAAAGCTGCACAAAAGTAATTTTCGGAGTTCAGATAAGAGTTTTACACAAATGATTTTTGTCCAATTTTCACTTTCAGAGCTTTATGGATAAATATTCCAGGTTTGATGATAATACTTTTTATAATCGTTTACGTTGGAGTTGTTTTGTACGCCACTTTCTTTGATTGTGATCCGTTGAGTAATGGGAAAATTGCAGTTTCAGATGAAGTAATTCGTCCCTGACGTTGTATTCAGTGAATTGTCAAAAATTAAATTTATTTTTTTCAGTTACTCACTTATTTCGTACTGAATTCATTCAAAGATATGCCTGGTATGGCAGGATTATTTGTTGCTGGAATTTTCAGTGGCGCTTTGAGTACCATTTCTTCCTGCCTAAATTCAATGGCGGCTGTGACCGTAGAAGATTTTGTTGTTTTGGTTCCGAAATACAAGCATATCTCAGATGGAACTAAAACTTCCATATCCAGATGGATTGGTGAGCAAATTATTCAAATTTATAAATAATAAAAATAATTCTAAATTCTAAATAATTTAACAATTTAGCTACTCTCTACGGACTTGTGACAATAATATTGATGATTATAGTGGAAAAAGTGGAAAGCATTATAACTGTAAGTAAATATGAAGTAAACTTTTTTTCTTTAATTCCAAGTAATTTAAATTTTTAGTTTTGGGGTTACAACAATGGCGCCGTGTTTGGAATTAATATGGGTTTGTTTACATTAGGTTTGTTTTGTCCGTGGGCTAACTCAATGGTGAGTTTCAATTTCGTTTTAAATTTTTTTTTAAAATTTTAATACAAATATTAAATTTAAACTTAATTTCAAGGGGGCTGCATGTGGATTCACAGCAAGTGTAATTTTTAGCTTATTGGTCTCCATTGGTGGTCAAACTTCACACGTTGTATTTGAACCAGCCCCACTATCAACCGAAGGTTGCGACCCTTTCAACTCAAACTTAAACTTCACCAACGGGCATTCACACACATTTAGTCCAGCTCACGGAAACTCATCAACTCCAATACTTTACGCTAGAGACTTAGAAAACAAGTAAGTACAGCTAAAACTTCTTATTTCTATCGATAAATCGTAAAGTCCACTTTGCTGATGATAAAAGAAATGAGGGTAAAACAGATAATTTGAATTTATCTACAATAGATAAACATTATTAGAGTTTTGAGTATTTATCACTTAATAACTTTTCTACTTAAATTTAGTGACGGAATCGGTGAACTTTTTAAAATTTCATTATTCTGCGTGCAACCCTTTACGTTTTTGGTGTCTCTTACAGTCGGAATGATTTGCAGCAGACTGTTTGGTAACAAATTTGTTTTTATCAGATTTTGACTTGTAAATATTTTGATATTTTGTTTTTAAAAAGAGTGCAGTGAAACGGACGTATCAGATATCAAACTTTTCAGCCCATTGGTCAGAAATTGGGTTAAGAGTAGATGGCAGAAAAAGGAGAAAAATGATGTAATTTATATCAAAGTTTTAATTCAAAATAAAATTCAAAATGAATTATAATGAAATAAACTTGAAATGTTTATTTATTTCTAGATTGCTCACGAAAAGCTAAAAGAAAGCGAAAAAGTGGACGATTTACACGAGAATTGTGTACAAATATACGAAGAAGAATCTCTTCTTGCTCACCCTAACATCACAAATATTTCCCAGAAAGAAGTTTTAAATGGGACCATTACGTAACTTACTGTAATCCCAGTACGTTAAAACTCAAATGTTAAGTGTTTGCTAAAATTAGCGAGTGTTTTATAGTTTTTAATGCGAGTGAAGCTCAGTTTTTATTCATAGTTATTTTTACTTTTATTTATCACTGAAAACTGTAAAGAAATGGAAAATTTGATGTGATTTTTAAAGTCGATGTATTTCCTTCAAGGACAGATGTACAATAAATGTATTAAAGTTTCTCTAATCCCATTGAGTAATGAAATCTTGTCTTATCACTCACCGCAACTTGCCAATTCTCACTTAATGCTGTGGGAGCGCCACGATTGCACGCTTAATTCGCCGTGATGGTAAGTTTTGGAAAATTATTTGCATTTAAATATTTTTAATGTAATACAATTTAATAAAAGGAAAACGAGAAAATGGATACCACGGAAAAAGAAACAAAAGTAATTTAAATTAGTCTTAAATTAAGTGCAAAATCAAATTTAAAAAAAAAATTTTTGTTTCAATTTATAGTTAGATTTGGACGGTCAACAAGTTTCAATTATTTCATCAGAAAAGAAGAATTTCCATGAAAAACCGAAATTAACGATTAAAATTAAAAAAGAAAATGAAGAATCTGATATTATTTATGGATTGGATGATGTTCCGCCATTGCATTTATCTCTTGTGCTCGGTTTTCAAGTAAAAACATTGAGAAATTTGGAAATTTCCATAAAATTTTTAATGAATGATATTTTGCAGCATTATTTGATGATGCTATCCAGCTTAATCTCAATTCCTTATCTTTTGGCTCCTGCCATGTGTATTGGGGATGACGATCCAGCAAGAGGTCACATGATATCAACAATAATGTTAGTCGGTGGGCTATCTACATTGCTACAAAGTACATTCGGAACAAGGTTCAAAGGTTCATTCAGCTTTAACTACTTTTTATTTACTGTTTATTATATCTTTCCACAATAGATTACCAATTGTACAAGGTGGTACGTTAGCGTTAATCATTCCAGCACTCGCAATACTCAATCATCCAAACTGGCATTGTGATTCCAGTCCTGATAAGCATCTCAAACATGAAGATAAAGATGAATTTTGGATGAGACGAATGAGAGAAGTAGAAAAGTTTTTAAAACACTGTAAAGTTTCTTTTGACGTTGTGTTTTCTGTTTATTTAGATTCAAGGTGGAGTTATAGTGGCTGGGATCTTCGAAATGGTTCTTGGAGCCACTGGTCTTGTAGGGATGTTGCTGAAATTCATCACTCCCTTAGCAATTGCCCCTACGATTGCCCTCATTGGTTTGGCAACTTTTGAAAAAGCAGCTGACTTGGCAAGTGGGAATTGGGGCATTGCAGTTCTGTGAGTCAAGAATTTGTGAGTTTTTTTTCAAATGAATAACTCTAAACTAAATCTTTAGGACAATGGTTCTTCTGATTGCATTTTCCCAATACCTTCAGAATGTGGAAATACCATTTATGGTGTGTGGCAAAGGGGGTTGTACAACTGTCAAATATCCAATTTTCAAAGTCTTTTCTGTGAGTTTACCAAAATCATTAATTCAACTGCTTTTTTTAAAAATTAATTTATTTGATTTAATTCAAGGTTCTATTAGCAATTCTGATTGTCTGGATGTTGTGTGCGATTTTAACCGTGAGTGGAGCATTGGATGATGAAAGTTTAGCAAGAACTGACAGAAAACTAAACATTCTTAAAGGAATGCCTTGGTTTAGTATTCCATATCCGTGTAAGTTTGTACAGCAATCAACGAAGAAATTGTTTGATTTTCTTATTTATTTATTCAGTTCAATGGGGTATGCCAACGGTGGGTGCAGGAGCCGTTTTGGGCATGGTTGCAGGAGTCACTGCATCAATTGTGGAGTCAATTGGTGATTATTACGCATGTGCGAAGATAAGTAACGCTCCTTTACCACCGAGGCATGCGATGAATCGTGGAATTGCAGTAGAAGGATTAGGATGTATAATGGGAGGCATTTGGGGATCTGGAAATGGAACGACGTCATACAGTCAAAACATTGCAGCTATTGGAATTACAAGAGTAATGAGTTTATGACTTTAATTTTTTTATTAATTTTTATTTTTAAATTTTATTTAGGTTGCTAGTAGACGCGTTGTTCAAATTTGCGCGCTTTTTATGATTGTTTTTTCAATTTTTGGAAAATTTGGCGCATTATTTGTCACAGTACCGGATCCGGTCGTTGGAGGAATGTTTTGCATACTCTTTGGCATGGTCACATCAGTGGGGTTGTCTAACCTTCAATGCGTTAATCTGGAATCATCGCGCAATATGTTTATACTTGGCTTTTCTCTCTTTTGTGGATTGGCTATCCCAAAGTGGGTAGAAGCAAATAGAACAGCAATTCAAACCGGTAATTAATTATATTTATTAAAATATTCTTAATTTTAATTTGTTTCACATCGAATTTCTCAGGTAGTGAAGTGTTTGATCAAATTGCAACCATTTTATTGAGCACCCCAATGTTCGTCGGTGGTTGTTTGGGAGTTATTTTTGATAACACTGTTCCAGGTTCGTAAATCGTATTTTGTTGTTTTATAATAAGAAAAATTTTCATAAGAGTGATTTTCAGGTCCAACTTCGACGATCGAAGATTCTGAAGAAGATTTGGCGTTTACTAATGGTCATCCTTCTTACGATTTTCCCTACGGCATGAATTGGATCAAAAGAAAACGGTATTTAAGTTACATTCCAATGAGTCCAACGTTCTCCGGAGAGATGCCTCCGTTGTTTAAGAAACAAACAAATAGTGCAACTAATCACGAAGTAACTTACACGAATACCTTCAATAACGACGAGGAATCGATGAAAGAAAAAGAGAAAAATGATTTCTAGTGTGATAATTAAAATCGAACTAAAAATTCGATTGAATTTGTATCAGATGTCACATATTGTTTTATACACAGAAAACTAGAAGTAGTTATTTAATATTTATGTTTTGGTTTTTGTAACATTTTATTTCATTTTAAACCCAATACCAATAGTAAACAAAGTCTATTCCATTATTTATCAATTAGTTTCTTTTGCAAGCTTTGTTTCTAACTGGTGAAGTTTAACTGTGAGCAAACTACAGTTGATTAAAACCTACTTTGGAAAAAACAAATGGATAGTCATAAATTCGTTTAAAGAAAGAAATTATGGATAAATTAAAATTATCCATCGACTTCAAATCCATTTCTGTTTTGCTTTGTGTGTATTAGCAATTCACCCATGTGAGGGTCATCACTCGAGTCCATTGGAAGATTAATCTACAATGTAACGATTCAAAAAATTGCAATTAAGTTTAAATTTTATTTATTAAAAAATTACCTTTTTGTTGCTGAAAAACCTTTTTACAAGGTATCGAATTGGCGGGCTTAATAACCGTAAATCCAAATCTTTGAGTTTAGTCGGTTCTTTACATCAAAAAAGAAATTATAATTAAAATTAAAATCAAGTAAAATATCTAAATTGACTCACTGTACAAAGCACTAGCAATTGCTCCCACAAGCAAAACAGGTAAAGCAGAGAAAGACATTATCCATCCAAATGCTATTTGGTACAATGGGAATATATCAGACCTTAAGATAAAAAAAAAATAATAAAAAAGCAAAAATTGCATTTTTAAATAAAAAAGTAAATACTCGTGATCTTTAGGAGCTAAACTATCGAGAGTGTTATTAACTGATAAACTATCCAATGTTTCATTCAAAGACATGCATCCTTCGACCGATATTTCGGAACGGGAAGTGAATGGTTCATGCATTTGGGCTTTAATAGACATCCATTGAGCAAAGGCAAATCCTACTGCGGCACCGATTGTGACGCCCTAAACGATGGCTTTTACTTGTAATCAGGACAATACATGTACAATACTTACTGTTGAATTTGACCATGGAATAAACATTCCCAAAGTAAATAAACCAAAAATGATTCCCAAAAAGGTGTGTGAATTATAGTAATTTACCTGAATAATAGAAAAGAAAATATAAATAGTGAAATTATAAATGAACTTAGGAAATTACAGTGATTATTGAACCTCCACTTGAAAACATGGGTACTAAAACTAGACTTAATACTCCAAAAAAGCCAGCTATAAGAAAATAACATATTAAATTACATTTATTTAATTATTAATTATATTTATGGGTTTTACTCATTATTTTGGAAATAGTAGCAGCTTTTTCTGAGCTCAATTTTTCCCATCTTTGAAAAGATCTGATGAAATCTTCCAATGCCATTGCAGACAGTGAATTCAAGGCCGATGATATTGTACTATGAACATTTTATAAATATCAAATATCTGATTAAAAAATTACTGTAATACCTAAGAGAGCCACAAAATAAGCCAGCAATAAATAGTCCAGTAAGTCCTGGATATAAATGAAGAGTTTCTATCACAAATAAAGGCAATACCTAAAGAAGAAAACATTTCTTACACAATATCATTGTGCAATTACTCTTTATATTACTTGATCAGATGCTTTAACCATCCCTGTTGTTAAAGGATCACAGTTCCAGTATTTAGCATATATCACTAATCCACCAAGCAGAGCTATAAAATTAAACAAGCCATTTCCCAATAGATTATAAAAAATAGTTCTGTTATTCAAAATTGAAAATTAGAAAATAGTAATTTTTCAGTGGGAAAATACTGATTACAGTTTTGCTTTTCCTAAAGTTGGAGATGAAACATATCTTTGAACTAGCATTTGACCAATTCCATAGAAACCAATCCATTTGATAAATGCTCCTATAGTAACACTCCACACAGTGTATCTCATTCTTATATCAGGTGCTAAACTGTAGTAATAATAATATAAATAGTGCTACATTCAAATTAAACAACAAATTGCATACCTTAATTTAAATCTACCACCTTCAAAACCTTTTTCAAATATATAAGTAAAACCACCAACATCAATGATCCCTTTAGTTATAGACACTCCCAATGCAGTGAAAACTACTAAGATTTGGAACACATCTGCCCACATCACAGCTTTAATTCCTCCTAAGGTAGTGTATAGAGTACCCAGAATCCCAATAGCAATGACAGAAGCCCAAAGATTAAAGCCAGTAACTGCAAATAAAGGAAATATTGTATTTCTGCATTTTTAGTTATTGACTGGATTATCTGTTAATTATTACCTTGGCTCATTGCAAGAGATGGTGCATATAAAACTAAACTGGTGTAAATTAACTATAAATAAGTAAGTTTTTCACATTTTTAAAATCAATAAAATTTCAAATCTTACTGTCTGAAGTATGCATATTAATGATCCAATCTTCCTCAAATGTTTGTTGAATCTTAGTTCCAAATACTGAAGAAATAAAAACAGAAAAAAAGTTTTTCAAATAGCTGAAGTTGGTAAGAAATGATTTATTACCTCGTATGCACTTGTCACGTGTAATTCATAAAATACTGGCAAATAACAGGTAGCAACAACTGGCAATGCCAAACACATTCCCAACATTGTATAAGTGAGACCAGCGTCATACATGTAAATTTCGGCTGGAAATACCATCATTCCCATTGCTGAAATAAAAGTGGCCAATAAAGACATGGCAACAGGTATAACACCCATTGTCCTATTGCCAACGAGATATTCCTGCACTGTTTTTTGTTTTCCACCACTAAATGCATGGTAAAAGCCAATAAATAAAGACACAAGTAATGTGAGGACGAAAATAATGTAATCAGGAATTTGTAAGTGGTGCAAGTCCAGAAAATCAACTGTGCTGTTAGACATCCTGAGAGAAGTTTTCTATATTATAGAATGACAACAGAAAATAAGCTATTTATAGTGTTTGACAAATCCGATTACTTAATCTTTTTAAATCGGAGACAGGTTATGTAGAAGCTTTGTTTGCTAAATGTAATCTCAAGGTGGTTGTAAAAAGTATATTTGTATTTTGAAAGTGTTATTTATTTGTGCAATGAACATACAATGCAATGAATAATGGGCAATGAAAAAAATATTCCGTATAGTAAGATAATTCGCGATTTTATGTAAAAGACAATAGCATTTGGTGTCTACCATTACAGAGCAACTTCATAGTAATGACGCAATTTCAACAATAAAAATTACGCTAGCGTCTATCATCGCTGAGCAACTTCAGACAAATTACGTAACAATACAAGGTGTCAACACGTCTTTGTTCTCGTGTTGCGGTCGTTCTAATTTGAACAAAATTTAGACATAAATAGATAACTTTATAGGAGAGAGCGAAATATTTAATTTGAAGTGTGAAAAAAATATCTGTTACTTTATTTTTAATGTGAAGTTTACAGGTAGTGACGACGTAGAACAAATCACATTGAGGAATCATCTTAAAACACCAACACCAGGAGCCAAGTACTCAAGAAAATTTTACCACTCTGGGAATTTTTTACATATGAGAAAATCTTCCAAACACAAGACCGACAGTTTAAATTCCCCTCCAAAGGAATGCCACCTGATTTTTCTCTGCTAGAAAGATCACCTACCTCGGCCACATTCGAACCTGGAAACTTTAGGCTCAAAGGTGAGTGTGTTAACCACTGGTCTACCAGCGACAGTCTCATATTACACCTAAGATGATTGAACTTGAACTGCAAACAAGAATCAATTTCAAG